>JAQZBX010011228.1:0-43082 GCA_029593785.1 Cabassous unicinctus | reverse complement strand
ATTGGATTACTTCCTCTTTCATTGCTGAGTTGTATGAGCTCTTTATATAACACAGGAATAAAATTCTTATCAGTCATGCTGTTTCTAAATATTTTCTCCCATTGAGTAGGCTGCCTTTTCATATACTTGACAAAGTACTTTGAAACACAAAAATGTGTAAATCTGAGGAGCTCCCATTTATCCATTATTCTTTCCTTGTTGGCTCTTTGAGTGTAAGGTTTAAGAAATTACAACCTACCATATGATCTTGTTCCTCAGTATTTTGAATTCTACTCATGACAGTTTTCCAGTGGCCCCATCACTGAAAGGAAGCCATCCATCAGAGGATCCTCCCCAAGGATGTCCCTGTTCTTCAGGCTGTAGATGAAAGGGTTCAGCATAGGGGTGATGAAAGCTTACATCATAGAGGTCCCGATTTACCCTAGAGGACAATGTACTACAGAGCTCAGGTGGATGCCAATACCTGTGCCAAAGAACAAGGAGACAACTGACAGGTGAGACCCACTGGTAGAAAAGGCTTTATACACACCTCCAGCTGATGAAATTCTCAGAATCAAGTAGACAATCTGAGAATAGGAGAAGAGGATCCCAGTGACAGGAGAAACACTTGTAGCAGTAGGCACAGAATGCACTAATATTTTATTCATGTGGCTATCAGAACAAGTGAGCTTCAGGACTTCGGGAAGTTCATAATAAAAGTGAAGTATTTCTATGTTTGTGCAGAAGGAGAACTTCAAAACAGGAAAGGTATCAAGCAGAGACACTGACACAGTGAGACAACAGGATGACAAAGCCAGATGGCCAGAGAGCTGAGGGTTCATAATGACTGTGTAGTGCACGGGGAGACAGATGGTCATTAAACAATCATAGGCCATCACAGTCAGAAGGAAACTGTCCAAGCATCCAAATACAAAGAAAAAGTTTCCAGGTAAGGCAGGCTGCATGACTGATAACTTTGTTCTGTTTCTCAATGCTCAGGTGCATTTTTGGGATGGTGGTCAAGGCAAAACCGAAGTCACCCAAGGACAGTTTGGAGAGGAAGTACATGGGCATGTGGAGGTGGGAGTCTGAGATGATGGCCAGGATGATTAGCGGTTTTCCCATGAGGGCGTCCAGGTACATGGACAGGAACTAACCAAAGAGGAGCAGCTGCAGGCCCTGCTCCTCCACAAATGCCAGGAGAAGCAAATTAAAACTCCTGTTTGGTTTCCTCTTTCCATGGGACAGCTAGGTTTGCCCTGATAAGATGAAAAAAGGAACAAAACAATCATTCCAAATTGGCACTCTCCAGTGTGACAGCAATATCCTAAAGTCAGTAGCTTTGGATGCCTTACATTTTGGTTAATTCTTTCTCATTGCTGATGAACGTTGGTTACTTTTTCTACCTGGAATCCAATGCTATTATGTTTGTTTAGCACCCCAACACTATCACTCCTTTCCACAATAAAATGTGGCTTCTATTGGCCTCACAGTTCAATGCTGTGGGAATGGAAATTCCCAAAATCAAGGGCAAATCTCCCCAATCATTAGAAATTTCCTTCTTTCTTTTTTCTACCTTTGAGTCATTGGTGCATGGTACATTCTCTGCGTTCTTTGCCAATCTTATGGCTAAAAAGTTGACATCCACTCTAATGATTAATCATTGTTTACATTTCATTTATAAGACAGGTTTTCTGATATAAATTCAACAGAAATCTAGATTAATTAAAGACTGTGCTCTTTTCACATAAAAGAATCTAATGAACATTTTTCAATATAATCCAATGCTCGTGAGTTTAAAAATATTCTATCATATGAAAGTGGGATATTCTATTTATGTACTGCCTGTTTTTAAACATATCCTCAAAGTTTTCTTAATAATAAAACATGCTTTCTTTAATTTTAATTAAAAAATGTTTGAGTGCAGTTTTTAGGTTTACAGAAAAATCATGCAGAAAGTATAAATCTCCTCTCTACCCTTGCTTGTACATGCAGTTCTCTCTATTTTGCACTAGTATATTTTCCCTTTGATTGATGTATGAAACTCTTGTGTTCAGTAAACTCCAGTGTTTCTTTGATCACATTATTAAAAATGATTATCTTTTTCATGATTTTATGCTTTCACAGTGAGCAAGCAGTCAAATCTTTTGTTCCTTATTTTTAATTATCTATCTTCATAATATATTTAAATGTTGAATGGAGAAAGTCATCTACTGTTTTATCATAATATCATTATTTCTTTCCCTTATTCTACTAGAAGAATTCAGAATCATCTAGGCACATGCAAGAAAAATATTTTTGGAATTTTAATAAGGATTCCATTAAAGATGTAAATTAATTTATAAAGATTTGACATTTTTCTTAAGTTCATGTTCCTATTCCAGTAACAGAAAATTTGCTTTAGATATTTAAGTACCATTTAGGTAAGCAACCTTGCAATGTTGTTTATGAATATCATGCATATTTCTTGTTAACAGTATTTTGGGTTTAAAGTCTGTAAGGATGAGATTCCGCCCTCTGTTATGTTGAGGATACTGCAATTATATTAGAAAATCTTTTGATTTATTTTTTTGGTATTTGTCATGTCATGTTAGTTTTCTGGATTTTCTTATTATTTTAACAATTTTTCTCAAATCCATTTCAAGCTTTAAATAATTTATAAATAGCATGTATTTTATGTAATTCATAATAGTCATTTTTCTATTAGATCTTATAGCATTGTATTGAAACTCCAGACAATTTCAAGAATAATGGAAAGTGTAGCAATGATTTTTTCCTTTATGATTTTAAGGGGAATAAATCTAGAAATTTATATTTTATTTGATGTTCACCATGACTTAGGATATATTATTTTAGGTCATGCTAAATTAAATATATCTAATTTCTAGTTATCTTAGAGAATTTTTATTCATGAAAAAGTGTTCACTGGTTTAACAACTATTTAGAATAAAAATAAGGTTATACTGTATCTCTGTATTCCCAAATAAATTTAAAGCAAATATGGAAGAAGAGAAAATAGTAGCTGTTGGAAGAAAATATAGATGAATATATAGATATATAAATTTCTGCCTAGATATAGTCTTAAAAGGGAATAGTCCTTTCTGAATACAAAGACTTTGGTAGAAATAAGAGAGAAAAAGATGAAAAATTAGGCTATAACATTAAAAAAAACTCAATGCAAAAATATACCATGCAAAAAAAAATAAAATCCAAAACAAAATTTTAAAAGACAGAAAGGTTATTTATTTTTGAGCAAAAATTGCCTTGCATATTAGCAACTCACAAAGAGATGTTCATGAGATATAAATGTTTGTAAAAACTTGCATCATAATATTAATGTATGAAAATGATATAAAACACGATGTCATCTTTACTGAAGGACATCAAAGGTCCTTTATAAAAGTTTTAATGAACTTTTATCATGGCTGTGGAGGCAGGGGCCACTGGAGGTTCTAAGGGGAGGGAGAGGGAAAATAGGTATAATTTGGGGACATTTTCAGGACTTGGGAATTATCCTGAATGACATTGCAATGACAGATAAAGGCCATTGTATATCTTGCAATGTAATAACTTGCAAAAATGTGCAGGGGAGAGTGTAAACTACAATGTAAACTACAATCATCACTAAGTGGCAATGCTCCAAGATGTTTTCATCAACTATGGCATCTGTACCACATTAATGAAGGGTGTTGTTGAATTGGGAAAATGTGGGAGTGCTAGGGAGTAGGGTATATGGGAATCTCCATTATTTTTTCTCTAACATTTTTAAAATCTATGTTTCTTTTAAAAAATAAATATAAAAAGCATGTTTAAAATTTATAATGAAAATTCTATTGGGTAGGTAAAACTAGCAGTCATATACTGTTACAATGGATAATTGATCTGCTGTTCTGGGAGGGACACATCCCAGAAACACATGTGTTTCAATTAGCACAATGATCATTTATAAGGAAACCCATATTTGCCAATATCCAAGGTAAAAAAAAAATCTGCAACAGGCTACACTAAATTGTTAAAAGTGACAATCTCTAAGTTATAAAGATAACCTTATTTTTAGATTCATTTACTTCGAATATTGCTTTCAGAAGGAAATGAACATATGCATTCTAGTCTTAAGAAATGAAAAACTTTAAAAGTTTGATGATGATACTGATAAAACTCCATGAAACAAACACAGGCAAAGGAGAAGGGAATAAACTGTAAAGATAAAACCTGTAGTTAATGAATTAAAATGCAGAAAAATCCTGGAACTGAAAAAGAAATTTCACAGCAAATTTTTGGCAAAAGCCATCAAAAATAGAGAGAGATTGAGCAGAAATAAATAAAAATAAGACTGAGACAAATTGCCACAGATGTAAGAAAATGCTGAAATTGGGAAGATTATGTTACTTACATCACTATGTCAAAATTTGAAAATCTCCAGAAAAGGAGCCCATTTTTGGAAACTATGTGTGTTCAAATTTGATTCAGGGTGGAGAATAACAGATAAACTAGTTTTTTTGCTCTTTGAATAGTTTTTCTGTGTATCACAGTATATTTTTTTCAATGTTAAAATGACACCAAACCCAAGGAACGTTACTTTATCACAGGGGTAATTTAAGATCATATTTTCTTTTCCATCAGGTACATTGCATTTCTCTCTTTCTGCTTATGTAGCAGATTTTTATGTTTCTTTAAACATACAGCAGAAAAATGCTCTACAAAAATGAAGCCCCTAGTTTTCATATACAAGGAGCCTTGGGAGTTGGAATTTCTGGGTACAACTTCTAAATATTTTTGGGAAATAATATGAGGGCAGTTTGAACTGTATTCACTTATGGCTTTCTCAGTTTTCTGGGGGTGAAAAGAGCATGTTATCAACAAGGCAATAATAGTTCATTTTGTGGTGTTTGTGTGTGTCTCTGTGTTTGTATATCTGTGTGTGTATTTGTATCAGAGTGTGCAGGTGTATCTGTCTTTCTATGTGTGTGTGTTTATCAGCCAAAGGGGTGCTGATGCAAAGTACCAGAAATCTGTTGGCTTTTACAAAGGATAGTTATTTGGGGTGGGAGTTTACAGCCCCAAGGCCCTCAAGAGTCCAATTCTAGGTTGCTTTCTCACCAAAGTCAGTTGCCACATGTTGAAGCAAGATGGTGGGTGATCTCTGCCTGGTCTTTCCTTCCTTCTTCCTCTTAAGGCTTTGTGAGCCCAGATTCTTCTGACCTCAGCTATAGGCTTACATAAGGCTTGTTTCTTTCTGGGACTTCTCAATTGCTTGACCCCTCTCTCTTCTGGCATCTATGAGCTCTCTCTCTCTTCCCCTGTGACTTCTTGAGTGAGTGTCCATTTATATCAGCCAACCAAGTGGGTGGGAACTCAACCCTGAGTCACACCCTACAGACCTGGTCAAATCAAAGCTTTAATCATTTATCAAGTAAAGCTAAAACCTTTGAATTTAATACAATCAAAGGGTATCATACCAAGATGTACAGGCCAGTTTACAAACATAATATTTCTCTTTTTGGGGGTTCACAAACAAACCTCAAACTGCCACAGTGCACAGTATGTTTGTTTTTGACTGTCTGTGTTAATCTCTGTGTGTGATTGTGTGTGTATTTGTATTTCTGTGTGTCCCTTTGCATGTGTTCCTGTGTGTGCATAAGTCTTTCTGTCTTTGTTTATATTTAAATGTGTGTACTTCTTCATTTGTTGCATGTGTCTATTTGTATCTGTGAGAGTCTGTCTTTGTGTTTGTCTGTGTGTCTCTGTGCATGTGTGTCTGTGTCTCTTTAAGTGGGTATATGCATATTTGGTGGTTTGCACAGTCATCAGAGCAGGGTTTTTTAGTACATAAATTTTTTCTAAGTGTTGTCCATAATACAGAGTATGGACACAAATCTACCCATGGAAACAGGAGTGGTTCACAATTTGTGATTATTAATTTCATTTTCAACTTGTCTAGAATATTGTTTTTGCACAAGCAAGCTCTGACTTGATTTTTATCATGAGGATATTTTGTAGATAGATTGAAATCATTAGTCAGTTGATTGTACCTAAGACTGATTACATCTACTATCAACAAAGGAGATTGTTAAGTAAGGAGAGGAGTCTCCTCATCCAATCAGTTGTGGACCTTCAAGGGAGAATTGAGAATTTCAGCAGTCAGAAAGAAGCATTTACAACTCATTTCAGATGGGCAGCTTCTCCTGGGGAATCTTAGGTCATCTTCATCAAGTTTCTGACTTGTGGTCTGTCCTATGGAATTCAGACTTGCCAATCCTCATAATTGCAGAAGCCAAATTGTATGGTAAATGCAATTCTGTTTTTCTGGGGAATCCTAATACATATTTTTTTCTTTATTTTTAAAAGAGTTTTAGATAACATAAATGTTACATTGAAAATATAGGGGATTCACATATACTCCACCCATTCCCGCTCCCACACTTTCCCCAACTAACAACATCTTTAATTAGTATGATACATTTGTTATAATTGATGAACACATATTGAAGGATTGGTTTTAACCATGGTCTATGGTTTACATTATGGTTTACACTTGCCACCACACAATTTTATAGGTTTTGACAAAATGTCTAGTGGCTTCGATCCGTCATTGCAATATCATGCACAAGAATTCCAATGTCCCAAAATAAATGTCCCATGTAACATCACTTCTTCTCTCTCCCTCCTCTCAGAACTTCCGATTACTACTCCCTTTATATCAGTGTTACAGGTTCTTCATTGCTAGAATCATAATAGTTCTACGTTAGTTGATAGTTGCATTCCCACCTTATGTTTGTTGATTTCTCAATTTTGAGGATTTTGACATGGTGATACCTTCTCTGTTTCTGATTGAGAGGGGATTTAGATCCCATGGGGCAGATGGATGGAAATGTCTTGTTTGTTGTTGTAGATATGCTCTTTTTTGGATGGGTGTTATAATCCTTTTGTTAGTTGTCCATGGTGAGTCCAATGAACTGGACAGTAAGTGTCAGCTGCAATTCTGCTGAGAATCAAGATTCAACCAGTATATGAATAGCCAGAAGATTTAGGTCTCTGGGGCATATATTTAATGAGTATCATGCTAATTATAAGTTCAAGTAAAAGAGGCCAAAAACCATGTGTAGGAATAGTATAAATAAGTCTAACTCTGATATATTGGGGAGATGGGCTATCATATATTCCAAGGTAAGGCCAACTGATGGGATGCCAATTTCCTGGGTTGGCTGAACTGCCTGTAGTTATTGACCTGGAAATTTTTAAAATTTTTGATACCTGTTAGTAAATATCATTAGAAACGGTTTGCCTTCAGCTGGCAATACCAGAAAGAAATACACTTTACTGTCCTACTTCAGGTGTATATAAACTTTCCAGGCTTATTTCATAATCAAATCTAAGTAAACTCATTATCTGTTCCTTCCAAAAACATCCCACCATTCCATTATTTGATGACAATATGCTGATGAAATCTAATGAGCAAGATATAGTGACTACTCTATACTTACTGGTAAGGCATTTGCATGTCAGAGGATGGAAGGAAAAAAGAAAAAAACCCAGGGACCTTCCATCTCAGTGAAATCTACGCATCCAGAGTTGCAGGTTTTTTCTAGATATCTCCACTAAGGTGAAGGATAAACTGTTATATTTGGATCCTCCTGCAACTAAAAAGGAGGCACAACACCTATTTGTCCTCTTTGTAATTTTTGAGGCAACATATTCCTCATTTGGGTGTGGCATTCCAGCCCATTTACCAAATGACCTAAAAAGCTTCTAGTATTGAGTGGTGACTTGGAAAAGAGGTGGCTCTTCAACAGTTCAGGCTGCCATGCAAGCTCCTCTGCCATTTGGGCCCTATGATCCAGCAGATCCAATGGCACTGGAGGTTTCAGTGGCTAATAGAGAGGATGAATGGAGATTTTGGAATAACCTTAATGGAGAATCACAAAGCAGACCCTTAGGAATTTGGAGCAAAGCCTGTCATCCTCTGTAGAAAAGGTTTCTTCTCATGAAAAACATCTTTTGCCTTGTTATTGGGTCTTAGTAGAGTCCAAATGCTTGCTTAAACATAGACAACCAAGTTGTCATGAGAACTGTGTTGCCTATAGTCAGCTGGTTTATTTGTGATATACCAAGTCATAAAATTGGGTATTCACAGCAGCATTCCATCATCAAATGATCCTGGTATATAAGAGATCTGGCTCATCCGGTCCTGAAGGCACAGTTTAGTTGCAGGAGGAAGTGACCCAAATGCCTTTGGCTCCCATACCTGTCTCATTGCCTTCTGTTTCCCAGGCAGCAGCAGTGGCCTCAGGAGGAAATCCCCACAGTGAGTTGACTGAGGAAGGAAAATTTAGGTCTTTTTATGAAATGTTTCTATATGATATATAGATACCATCTGTAAATGGACAGTTGCAGGATGACAGCTCCTTTCTAGGCCGTCCTTAAAAGGCAGTGGTGAAGGGAAATCCTTCCACTGGGCAGAATTTTGGCAGTGCACCTTGTTTGGAAGGAGAAATAACTAGAAGTGCATTTGCATACTGATTTGGCTGGATTATCAGAGATTTGGAAGGAATATGGATGGAAAACTGGTGAAACAGTTGTCTGGGAAAGAGGTATGTGTATAGACATTTCTGAGTGAGCAAAAATTGGAAGATATTTGTGACCCATGTGAATGCTCACCAGATGATGCATTTAACAGAAATGGATTTTAATAAAATGAATAATATGACTGACTCTTTTTACCAGTGGTCTCTTTCCCCATCCACTCCTGTCATTGATTAATGGGCTCATGAACAAAGTGGACATGGTAGTAAGGATGGAAGTTATGCATGGGCTCAGCAACATGGACTTCCCCTCACCAAAGCCAACCTGGCTATGGCCACTGTTGAGCATCCAGTCTATGAGTAGCAGAGACCAACACTCAGCCCCAATATGGCACAATACTCTGAGGTGATCAGCCTGTTACCTGGTGGCCAGTTATTTACATTTGACCGCTTTCATATTGGAAGTGGCTGTATTTTTTTCTTACAGCAATAGAGTTGTACTCTAGATATGGACTTGTCTTCCTTGCTTGCAATTTTTCTGTGAAATTACCATCTGTAAACAAAGAATATCTTATCCACCTTTGTGGTGTCAGTGGCAGTTTGAGATTATTTTATGAATCACAAAAAGAGAAAGATTATGTTTTCTTTTGTTTTATAATATTTTTTTATTTTTTAAAGATATTTAGATTACATAACTGTTACATAAAAATATAGGGGTTCCCATATGTCACACTCTTTACAACTCCCACATTATCCCACATTAGCAATGCCCTTCATTAGTGTGGTATATTCATTGCAATAGATGATGAAAATATTTTGGGGCATCACCACTAAGCATAGATTATATTTTATATTGTAGTTTACACTCTTTCCTGCACAATTTTGTAGGTTATAGTAAGATATATAATGGCCTGTATCTGTCATTGTAATGTCATTCAGGAAAATTCCAAAGTCCCAAAAATGCCCCCATATTTCATCTGTTTTTCCATCTCCCTGTCCTCAGAAATTCCAGTGGCCACCACCTCAACATCAATATTATAATTTCTTCCATTGCTAGAATCACAATAAGTCTATACTAAAATACCAGTAAGTCCACTCTAATCCATGTTTCATTCCCAGGTCCTGAGGATTCTGGGATGTTGATGCTCACTCCACCTCTAATTGAGAGGGAACTTCAATCCCATACTGCAGATGTATGGGACCCACTTGCTTGCAGTTGTAGACTCTCTTGGTTCCTTGGGATGGTCCCAGTCCATCACCATCTCCTTGTTAGTTGTCTTGTGTGAGTCCCATGAACTGAAGAGTAGGTTTTGAAATTCTGTTGAGATTCACAGCCCAGCTGACACATGGACAGCCCAAAGATTTTGATATCTTGGGCAAATACCTATCAGCACTTGTACTAATTATAAGTTCACATGGAAGGGTCAGAAGAACCATGTTTAGGCAATCCACAACTGAGTCCAACTCTGCCTCACAGGGGAGCATAAATTATAACTAGGGTGCACTGGCAAGGTGCCAAACTCCTGAGCTATTTGACATGACTATAGGACCTGAGGGTTCTCATACCCCTCATGAGACCTACTACTGAGGTAGAATTTACTTTGGCAGGCAATGAGATAACGCTGAGACTTGCATAAGCATAACCTCTGGAATGACCTCCTTACTTACTTTGAAGTCTCTAGGCCTACTCATTTGTCTTTACTTTTTCCTCCTTTTGGACAAGATCTTTTTCCAGTTGCATTGTTAGTTGGTGCATAGAAGTAATCCCTCAGTGCCAGGGAGGCTCATCCCCACGAGTCATGCCCCATGCTGAGTTCTATATGCTGAGTTCTGCTTAGAGAGAGGCCACATTTGAGTGACAATGTGGCTCTCAGGAGGTAACTCTTAGACACCCTATAATAATAGGCTAAGTTTCAATTTCAAGAGCAATGGTTCCTAAGCACAGTCATCAATATTAAGGTCTCATCAGTGGACCATCCTCCCTCAACAGTCATCACCCCTGTGCTCAGGGGATTCTTGCTGTTCCATTAGGGAATGTGGCAGTGCTCCCCAGGATGGGAATTCTATATTCTTTTGGTTATTGTGTGAATTTCTACACACCATGTAAATGCCCCATGAACAATTAAACACATTTTTTTTAATTTTTTAAACAATTTATTGAAGTATATTATTCATACATGAACATACATAAACTATAAGTGTTCAGTAAACATTGTGAACTTACAAAACAAACATGCATAAAATCATACAGGACTCCCACATATCACCCCATCACAAATACTTTGCATTGTTGTGAAACATTTGTTAACAAATTATGAAAGAGTGCTGTCAAAGTTACTACTAACTATAGTCTGTATATTACTCCCCTATACATTTTTTAAAGGAAATATTTATTTATTTATTTACTTTTATCCATTTTTACATCCCTCCCCCCATTTTTGCTGTTTTTGTGTCCATTTGCTGGGCAACTCTCTGTGTCCATTTCCTGCCCTCTCTTCTCATCCTTATCCTCCTCTCTTCATTGGACATCACACTGGTCCATTATATTGATAATATCATGTTGATAGGACCTACAGAGCAAGAAGTAGCAAAGACTCTAGATTTATTGGCAAGGCATTTGCATGAGAGAGGATGGGAGATAAGTCCAACAAAAATACAGGGTCCTTCCACCTCAGTGGAATTTCTAGGTGTCCAGTGGTATGGGGCATGTTGAGATATCCCTTCTAAAGTAAAGGATAAGCTGCTGCATCTGGCCCCTCTTATGACCAAAATGGAAGCACAACGCTTACTTGGACTTTTTGGATTTTGGAGACAACACATTCCTCATTTGGGTGTGCTATTCCAGTCCATTTACCAAGTGACCAGAAAAGCTGCAAGTTTTGATTAGGGACAGGAACAAAAGGAGGCCGTGCTACAGGTCCAGGTTGCTGTGCAAGCTGCACTACCACTTGAACCATAGGATCCAGCAGATCAAATGGTGCTGGAAGTTTCAGTGGCAAATAGAAATGCTGTCTGGAGCTTTGGCAGGCCCCTATAGGGGAATCACAATGTCGACCCTTAGGATTTTGGAGCAAAGCCTTGCCATCCTCTGCAGATAATGACTCCCATTTTGAGAAACAGATTTTGGCTTGCTACTGGGCCTTAGTAGAGACTGAATGCTTAACCATGCGCCATCAAGTTACTATGAGATCTGAGTTGCTTATAATGAGCTGGGTATTGTCTGACCCACAAAATCATAAAGTTGGGTGTTCACAGTAGCACTCCATAATAAAGTGGAAGTGGTATATATGAGATATGGCTTGAGTGGTTCCTGAAGGCAAAATCAAATTGCATGAGGAAGTAGCCCAAATGCCCATGGTCACCACCTCTGCTATGTTACCTTCTCTTTCCCAGCTCACACCTTTGGCCCTTTGGGGAGACCCTTACAATCAGTTGACTGGGGATGAGATATCTTGGGACTGGCCTACAGATGGTTCTGCACAGTATGCAGGTACTACCCAGAAGTGGACAGCTGCAACACTGCTGTCTTTTTCTGGGACATCCTTGAAGTATAGCAGTGAGGGCAAATCCTCCCAGTGGGCAGAACTTCTAGCAGTGCCCCTCGCTGTTTATTTCACTTGGAAGAAGAAATGACCAGAGAAGCATTTGTACACTGATTCATGGGCTGTTGCCAATGGTTTGGCTGGATGATCATGAACTTGGAAGGAACAAGGAGGTCTGGGGAAGAGGTATTTGGATAGACTTTTCTGAGTGGGTAAAAAACAGGAACATATTTGTGTCCCATGTGAATGCTCACCAGAGGGTGACTTCAGCAGAGGAATATTTTAATAATCAAGTGGATAAGGTGACCTGCTCTGTGGCTAATTCTCAGCCTCTTTCACCAGCCACTCCTGACATTGCTCAATGGGCTCATGAATGAAGAGGCCATGGAGGTAGGGATGGAGGTTATGCATGAGCTTAACACATGGACTTCCCTTCACCCAGGCTGACTTGGCTACAGCCACTGCTGAATGCCCAATCTGCCAGCAGCAGAGACCAACACTCAGCCCCTGATATGGCACCATTCCTCAAGGTGACCAGCCTGCTACCTGGTGGTAGGTTGGCTACATTGGGCCACTTCCACCATGGAAGGGGCAGCAATTTGCTTTAACTGGAATAGACACATACTATGGATATGGGTTTGCATTTCTTGAACAATGCTTCTTCCAATTCTACTATCCATGGACTTACCAAATGTCTTATCTACCACCATGGCATTCCACACAGCATTGCTTCTGATCAAGGAACCCATTTCACAGCAAATGATGTGCAGGAATGGGCACATGTCCATGAAATTCACTGGTCTTACCATGTTCCCCATCACTCTGAAGCAGCTGATTATAAGAACAGTGGAATGGCCGTTTGAAGACTCAATTATGGTGCTAAGTTGGTGGCAATACCTTGCAGGCCAGGGCAATGTTCTACAGGAGGCTGTGTATGCTCTTAATCAGCATCCACTTTATGGTGCTGTTTATCCCATAACCACGATTCATGGGTCCAGGAATCAAGGGGTAGAAATGAGAGTGGCACCACAAACTATTACCCCTAGTTACACACGGGGAAAATTTTTACTTCTTGTCCCTGCTACCTAAAGCTCTGCTGGTCTACAGGTTTTTGTCCCAAAAGGAGTGCTGCCCCCAGGGAACACAACAATGATTCCATTGAACTGGAAGTTAAGACTTCCACCTGGTTACTTTGGGCTCCTTTTACCTGTGAATCAACAGGCAAAGAAGGGAATTACTGTACTGGCTGGGGTAATTCATCTTATCAAGGGGAAATAGGACTACATCTACATAATGGGGTTAGAGTAGAGTTTGCCTGGAATACAGGAGATCCTCTAGGGTGTCTCCTAGTACTGCCATGCCCTGTAATTAAAGTCAATAGAAAATTGCAACAAACCAAACCAAGCAGGACTAACAATGGCCCAGAATCTTCGGGATGGAAAGTTTGGGTCACCCCACCAGGCAAAGAATCACGGTCAGCTGAAGTGCTTGCTGAAAGTAATGGGAACATGGAATGAGTAGTGGAAGAAGGTAGTGATAAATATGAACTTGGACCATGTGACCAGTTACCGAAAGGAGGACTGTAATAGTCATGAAACCTTCCTTGTTTCTTTATGAGTTTGTTTGTATATGTGCACAAAACTAATTTCTTTGTTTTCTTCCCCAACCTTTTCCCCTATCACATGAAAAGTTGTATTAATTTCATGTCATAATATTTAAGGAGGTCAAGTTTAAGAGTGAGTACTACCCAAGGACTTGCACCCTATTCTGTAGGGAATTAATGCATTTCCAGTTGTACACAAGTGAGTTGAACATTGTTAGGTGGAAATACATTAGTATGCTTGTCTCTTATTGTTTTAACTTAGAAACTAAGTATGGCCTAATGTAATGTGTATGGTTGCCGAGTTGACAAGGGGTGGACTGTGATAATTAGGCTAATGTGCCAACTCAGCCAGATAATTGTGTCCAGGTGTTTGGTCAAGCAAGCACTGGGCTAATTGCAATACAAGAGCATTTATGGACTTCAGTTACCAGTGAGTTTACTGCATGGATGGCTGATTACATCTGCATCAATCAGGGAGATTGCATCAGCAATGGGTGATGCTTTTATTCAATCAGTTGAATGCCTTAAAAGGGGAAGTGATTTCAACATTCAGAGAGAATTTCCCAGCTCGTCTTTGGCCAGCCAAATTCTCCCAGAAACTCATCAAGACTTTCATTGGAGCCATTGGTTTGCAGACTGCCTGAAGAACCTGGGCTTGTGCATCCCCACGGTCGCATGAGAAACTCTTATAAAATCTCATATTATTTACAGATATTGCCAGTTGATTCTGTTTCCCTAGAGAACCCTGACTAACACAGGTCCTGATGGTGTTCCTGCACCCCAGGCCCAGTGGCCCACATGCCTTCTATATATATATATTTTTTAATTTTAACTGGGAGGGCCTGGTGATTGAACCCAGGTCCCTCCATATGGGAGACAGATGCCCAACCATTTGAGTCACATCCATCCTCCTCCTATATCTCTTAAGGTTGACCCAAGATACCTAGAGTTACAGTTTTTTTCCATTACAGGATGGTCATATAATAAATCAAGCTTAGTTTATCACAAGCATTCTAAAAAACCAGACCTAGGGAGAAAACCTAGGTCTGGGGCCACATGCATGTTTTCTAATATAGCAAATATTTAGCCTTCCCTGATTATCACAAAATCAGGACAGCAAGAATATTCACATTAAACACATTTATATGCCTTATATGTATGCCCAGGTGACCATCCTACCATGTACTGACCATCACTGACACTCCACACAAATGATCCTCCCTTCATTAAATTGTAACCCTTCTGTGATACAAAACTTCTTAAAAAATGAAGCCAACAATATAGCCAAATACAATAAATAAGAAAATGAAATAATGTTAGTTTTAAAAATAAGAAATAAAATTAAAAATTAAAAAATAAATAAATAAAAGTTTGGAATAATAAAAAATAATAAAAAATGTTTAAAAGAAAAAAATTGACATTATGTCTTTAATAATTATAAGATATTTTGTCTTGTATATATAGTGACATTTTCTTCCGTTTATTCCACCAGTGTATTACTTTTTTTATTTTGTCTTCAAAAAGTTTTAGGTTAAAGAAAAGTCATGCACAGAATGGGGGGTTCCCATATTCCCAAAATCCTTGGCCTTTCCCCCTTTCCCCTTTTAATATTTTCTATGTGGAAAATATTTGTTACAATTAATGTACAAATATTGAAACATAGCTAGTAACCATGGCCAATGGTTTATAGTTATGATTTACATATTGGTCCATAAACTTTTATAAATTTTGATGAAATTTAACATGACCTGTATCTATCATTGCAAGGTCATGTAGAACACTTCCATCACCCCCAAAATGCCCCATGTACCATCTTTTCTATTTCTCCCTTCCCTTCCTTATGCTTTTAAACTAATATATTTCTCTGGGTATAATACAGTTTGAGTGCAGTAAATTAAACTGAGATGTTTTTAATTAAATTACCTGTTTAGGAGTAGTGTTTTGATTCGACCATGTCAGCAAAGCATGACTTAAGTCCCACACCCTTGCTCTATCTAACATAAAAGGATGCACACAGACTGACAGAAGAGAAAACTCAATCATTTTGATCTATCCATGTGACAAAAAAAGAAGTTCCAAATAAACACTGGGGGAGAGATGAACCATTTCTTGGCTTACAGCTAAACTTGGGAAGAAAGCTGATATAAGAAGCCCTGAGAGACAAGCCCTATGCCAGCCTATAGCTGAGATAGGGAAAAAGCTGAGCTCATGGAGCCTCAAGAGGAAGAAGAAACCCACAGGGGAAGGCAGGGACCAGCAAAGATCACCTGCCCTTTTGTCTCAACAAGTGGCAGCTGAAAATACTTCTTATGGTACTTTGAGTTGGACTTTCCAAGGCCTTAGAACTGTAAGCTTTTGCCCCAAATAAATGCCCTTTATAAAAGCAAACAGGTTTCTGGTACTTTGCATCAGCACCACAGTATCCCAGCCAGCAATGCTTCTGATCGAGGAACCCACTTCCCAGGAAGAGAAATGTGGGGATGGGCACATGCTCATGGAATTCATTGGTCTCACAATGTTCTCCATCATGTTAATGGAGAACATGTCTGGATTGATAGAACAATGGAATGACCTTTGGAAAGCTCCATTATTCTAGAAACTGGATGGCAAATACCTTGCAGTGCTTAGGAAATGTTCTCCAGGACAATGTATATGATCTAAATCAGCATCCACTTTATTGTGCTGTTTCTCCCATAGCAAGGATTCACACTTACAGGAATCAAGGTATGGAAATGGGAGTGGGACCACTCACTACTACCCCTAGTGATTGATTAGAAAATTTTTATTTCTGTAACTTCAGTCCCATGCTTTGCTGGTCTAGAGTCTTATTTCCAAAAGGAAGATTGCTCCCACCAGAAGACACAAAAATGTTTCCATTGAATTGGAAGTCAAGATTATCAATGGACCACTTTAGGCCCTTCATGCCTCTGAATCAACAGAAACAGAAAGAATAATCTGAACTGACTTCAGTGAATGATCCTGATTATCAAATGGAAGTAGAACTGCTACTATGCAATGTAATTAAAGAAGCGTTTTCCTGGAATACAAGAGATCCCTTAGGGCATCTCTTAATACTACAATGCCCTATCATTAAATTCAATATAAAAGTGAAAACAAAAATCTCAACCCAGGCAGACTACTAAAAGCTCAGGCCTTTCAGAATTGAAGAATTGGGTCACAACACCAAGCGAATAGCTATAACTAGATGAGGAACTTGCTAAAGGTACAGTGAGTATAGGACAGTTTGAGGAAGAGGTAGTTTTAAATATCAGCTATGATCAATAACTAGTTGCAGAAATAAGGAATAGAATGGTTATTTATTCTAGCTCTGTTATGAGTGTGTTTGTATATACACAAAAAAAACCTTTGTTTTTTCTCCTCCTTTAATCCTATGTCATATAAAATAAATTGTATTAATTTTATGTCATAATATTTGTTACAAGATATCAAAGATAATAATTAATATTACCTATATACTTGCATCCTCTTCTGGCGAAAGTAATAATAGTGCAATTCTGGTAGTAAAAAAGACAGTTGAATTATGTTAGGTGAAAGTATGTCTATGTTATTGACTTATTTCAAAATGAAGTATCATTTAAGGAGATGTGTATGGGTGAAAAGTTTACTAGTTGTGCATTGTGATAGTTAATATAATGTGTCAACTTCACTGGGTTTTGTGTCCAGTTGTTTGTTCAAGAAAATATTGGCCGGATTGTAGCTGTGAAAGTATTTTGTAGGTGGATTTAAAGTAATATTTAGTTAATTTCATTTCACTGATTGCATCTACAATCAACAATGGAGCTGGCTTTCAGCAATGACAGGAGTCTCCTCATCCAATTAGTTGGAGCCTTAAAGAGAACATTGAGGATTTCATTAGTCAGAAAGAATAATTATATCTTTATTTCAAGTATCCATCTTCTCCTGGGTATTTCTTTATCACATTCATTGGATTTCCATTGTACAGTTTCTGTGGAGGGAATTCAACATTAGCTTCCCTGAGTTTCTAATTTTTTCTCTGCCATGTGGAATTTGGGCTCACAAATCCACATGCTCTCATGAGCCAAATGCTATGACAAATTTCTTAATATTTACATATATCTGTATATGTATGTTTATTCTATCTATCTATCTATCTATCTATCTATCTATCTATCTATCTACCTCCTGCAACTTTCATTACTCTGAAGAACCCTGACTGATACACCTTTACAACCAACTTAATAAAGTGTAACATGTACAACATGTACATAAGGAACTAGCTCTGACTTGAAGATTCATCAGATGGCCACCTTGTTCTTAATCTTCTCTCAAATCATCTCTTTTCCCACTCCCTTTTACTCATTCACTACCACTCTGCATTCCTTGTTGACTTGAACATCCAATAAAACACTTTCTTTAAGGCCTTTGACCTGAGCATTCCTTCTGCTGGTCATACATGTCTCATATCCTTCTGGTTCCTGTCCTCTGCATCTTGAGGCCTCTCTTCAAATATTTCCCCATCTGCCAGTCTTCCCTGAACATTGAGCACCCCTTCTGAAGCTATCAAATTTACCTTCATTCATTTCATTTTAGCAGTTGTCATCATGTGACATGTTATATAAGTATAAATTTTTTTTCTTATTTTCTTTCTCCATCATCAGATTGCAATTAACTTTTGTATTCAGCACACTATTCCCTTTGCCTAGTCAGTTTCTTCAGAAGAACTGGACTGAATATTCATTCCACAAATGAATGAATGAAATCCCATAAAAATTTTACAATGTATAACAGATTGGGGAATATTTAAAACTTAGGAGAACAATGCCCATTTAGAGATGGCACTATCAGTTTAGATTTGATAAATCCAGAAATTAAATTCCCTACTTAAAAATATTGATTATAGATAGATTAATGGTTATTTATTTGAAAATTTGTCATGTTCTTTCTCTTTTTCTAGATAGTTACATCAAACACATGGAACAAGGAAATGACACAAGAATTTCACAATTTCTCCTTTGGGAATTTTCAGAGGAACCATAATTGCAGTCTTCATCTTTGGTTTCTTTCTGTCCATGTACATGACCACCATTTTTGGGAACCTACTCATCATCATGGCCACCATCACTGATTCCCATCTCCACACAACCATGTACATCTTCCTTTCCAACCTGTCACTTTGTGACATCTGTTCCAACTCCACCACTGTCCAAAATATGTTGGTGAACATACAGACACAGATAACCTATGAGAGCTGCCTCTCGCAGTTGTACTTATTCTTACTATGATGGGAAGGATGACTTCCTCTTGTCTGTGATGACTTATGGCCACTTTCTGGTCATCTGTCACCCCTTGCACTATGTGGTTAACATGAACCCCCAGATCTGTGTCCTACTAGTTCTGGGGTCCTGGATCCTAAGTACCCTGTATTCCTTGTTACAAAATTGTTAATGGTATTGCAAAAAAACATTTGGAAATTCCTCACTTTTTCTGTGACTTTTATCAAGTGGTCTAACATTCCTGTTCTAAAACCTTCCTCAATGAAATAGTAATGGATAGTGCAACTGCACTGTATGTTTTTGGTCCATTCACTGGTATCATTTGCTTTTATTTCAAAAATTTTTTCTCTGTGCATGTAATCTTATCAGTTCAAGGGAAGTATAAAGCATTTTCCACCTGTGCATCTCATCTCTCATTGGTCTACTTATTTTATTGTAGAAGCCAAGTTGTATACCTGACTTCCATTGTATCACCAAATCCACAATCAAGTTCAACAGCCTCAGGTATGTACACTGTGGTCACACCCAGTCTGAAACCCTTCATCAACAGTCTCAGGATTAAATATATCATGGGGACTCTGAAAAGAACACTTGGAAGTGAAAACAAAAAAGTGCCATGTTTCTGAGGCAGAGGAAGTGGTTTTGATTGCATGGCTTAAAGCCTCAAACCAGAAATTGAAATTTTCTGATCACTTCATTGAACAAAAAATGGTTTTTTCCAATTTTGGGGGTCCTTGGTCCAGTTTTGATAAGTTGAACAAGGGTAATTCTAAACATTTAGAATATGCTACCAAGTATAAAAAAGAGCCTTAACACAAGGAGAAACAACAATAAAACTCTAGGCAAGGGAGAAAAACTGACCAACAGAATAACCTCATCAAGATAAATATATACCTACATATCAAAAAATTACAAATCCTACTAAGAAATGGGAAGATATGCCCCAGGGAAAGGAAAAAAATTAAAAAGCCTGAGGAGATGCAGAATTTGGAACAACTAAGTAAAGATAGTCACACCAATCCCTTGAATCAATTTATAGAGATGAAGGAAGTGTTAAAAGATATTAAGATATTGGGTAAGCAAACAGAAAAATTTGTAAATGTACATAGGAAAATGACAGACCACATGGTAATTAAAGTAACAATAGAGGAAATTAAATATACAATAGAAGCACACAGTAGCAGATTTGAACAGGCAGAAGAAAGAATTAGTGAATTAGAAGAATATGTTTAATAAAAAAGTAGCATCTCTAAGAATTAAGTTAAAGTGTAAAGAGCATAAACATATGCACTTAAGGTTTCCCAGAGGGACAAGAGAAGGAAAAGTGGGAAGCAGATGTGTTGGAGGAAATAATGGCTGAAAACTTCCTAACTCTTATTAGGGACATAGATATGCAGGTCCAGGAAGCCAATACAGAATAACTACTAAGAGAAATTCTTTCTTCTGCCTGTTAAATTCTGCTGTTGTTTGCTTCTGTTTTATTTTTGTTTTCTTCTATTCCTCCCTTAATTACCATGAAGTCTTTCATTTTTCTAAGTATGTTTACAATTTTTTTTTTCTGTATGCTCATCCAGTGTCTTCTTAATATACTTTATGTCTTCATTCATCTCCTGGTATTGATTCAGAAGATTGGTGTGAACACATTTCATTTGTTGTTCCAAATTCTACATCTCTTCCAGCTTTTTAATTTGCTCTTCCTGTTTCTTAGTATGATTTGTAATTTTTATATTTCTATGTGTATATTTATCTTGATGTGTTTATTCTATTGGTGAGTTTTTCTCTTTTGCCTAGAGTTTTATTGTTGTTTCTCCTTGTTTTAAGGCTCTTTTTTGATACTGGTTTCAGCTTATACTAAATCTTTAGAATTTTGGGTGTTCAACTGATCAAAACTGGACCAGGGGCCCTCAAAAGGGGCAAAGGTGACTCAGAACCTCTGGTTAGTACTGAAAGGAAAAGGCAGGAGTGATAGGTTTTATGGAGAGTGGAAAAATGAATATTATTAACAAAGGTAAATAAAAGGGTTGAAAGAGAAAACAAAATAAGAAAGGAGATGTAAAAGCCCAAAGATAAAATAGTTGACATAAATAGACTTTACAGTAATAACATTGAGTGTTAATAGATAAACTACCCAATTAAGAGCACAGATTGGTAAAATGGATAAAAAATATAATCCATTTATATGCTATCTACAAGAGACTCACCTTAGAACAAAGGAAACAAATAGATTGCAAGTGAAAATTTGGAAAATGATTTCCCATATGTATTAGTTATCCAAAGGGGTGCCAATGCAAAGTAAAAAAAAATCTACTGGCTTTTATAAAGGGTATTTATTTGGGGTAAAAGCTTACAGTTACAAGGCCCTAAAGAGTCCAACTCAAGGCTGCTTTCTCACAGAAGTCAGCAGCCATATGTTGAAGCAAGATGGCAGGCAAATTCTGCCTGGTATGTCCTTCCTTCCTTCCTTCTTCCATGTAAGCTTTATGGATACAACTTGTTTTTATCTCAGCTGCAGGCTGGCATATGGCTCATATCTCAGGGCTTCCTATATCAGTCAGGCATAAGACTTGTTTTTTTCCAGGCTTTCTCAGCTGCTCAGCTGCTCAGCTGCAAACTATCAGGCAAATGTCTCAACTCTCTTTGGGGCCCCAGGATCAAACATGACACAGCTCTCTCATCTTCCATGTATCTTCTTGAATGAGTGTCCCCTTATATCAGCCCTCCAAAAGCTGAGTCACACTCTCCTGACATGGTTGAATCAAAGCCCAAATCCTAACAGGTAATTTAATCATAACATATCAGCAGAATCTAATGCACTTAAAAGGCATCACACCCAAAGGAATAAATTAGTTTATAAGCATAATCTTTTTTGGGTGTTTCATAAATTATATCAAACTGTCACATTCCATTCTCTGAATCCCAAAAAGATATTACAGTATTCCAAAAAACCTTATTTCAATAGTAATATTAAGAACAAAATCACATCACAATCAGTTTATAGAAATAGTTTTCCTTGGGGCAAAATCCATTCTGGCTGTAGACCTGTGAAACCCATTAAAAAATTTATCTGCCTCCAATATACAAAGGTACAGATATAAGATAAGCATTTGAATTACCATAAGGAGAATTGGGGAAGAAAACATAAGTCACTGGTCCCCAACTCTTTTGAAAACCTGCAGGGCATGTTTCATTACATTTCAAAGGCTGAGAGACATTATTGATATGATTTCTTCTTCATAGGGCCTCATGGGTACCCACCATTTCCACAGGCTTGCCCAATATCCAATGGCCATTTTCTTTATTCCACCCTCATCAAGCTTCTCAGTGGCAACCAAGCTCTAGACCTCACCCTCCAAAATCATTGGGAGGATGGCTACTCTTTCCCCAATCTCTAGGGTACAGTCCCAATCCCCTTATGAAAGTGAGGTGGAAGCAGCATTCTCCCTAATCTCTGGCACACAGGCCTAAACTTCTCAGAAGAGTGAGGTGGTGACCTGGCCTTCCCTAATCTATGTGAAACAGACCCACCCCTCTCAGCACAATAAGGTGGTGACCTCACTGTCCCCCAGTCTTTGGGTAATGTGCTTCACCCTCTCTGTAGCTTGGAGAGACAAAACTCTCCCTGAACTGGGAGCTGAAACATCCACCCTGTTCAAATTCCAGGCCAAACATATCTTCTCCTTACACATAGATGAGGTCCCTCTCCTGGCCCACGGAGGTGTCTTAATTCAAGACCTCTGTATTCATGGTTTACTTTTTAAAACCGTTTTCCCTTCCATCTATCCCCTCCATGTCTCTTTTCATCCAAGATGACAGTGGTTTTGTTCATACAGATCTTGCAAAATGCTTGCTTGTATAGCATGCAGGAAGCAAGGTTCCAAGCCATTAAACAGTAAGACTTCCCACAAGTCATTCTTGGATAACTGGATTTTCAATCCTGACTTACAATTTCCAAGTTTAGTTAATTCCTCAAATGGGGCACTATCTTTTGGAGGCTTGATATCCAAAGGTGTGGAATTTCTGGAATTATTTTCTGGTTTCTTTGTGCCCAACAACTCAGTACTCAGGTTATCTCTTTCCTCTGACATTTTGCTATAAGCTGCAAGAAGAAAGCAGGCTTCATTTTCCAGATTTAGTTTGGAAATCTTTTTGGCTAAATGTCCAAGCTCATAATTTTTAAATTCAGGCTTCCATAAAACATCAGGATTCAATCTTGCTAGGTTTCTGCAACTTTAGAACACGAATCTCCTTTAGCAGAGGGAGAAGGAAAATGGGTGGAATATAGGGGCATTTTTGGGACATTGAATTGTCCCATATGACATTGCAATGGGGGATACAGGCTATTATATATTTTGTCATAACCGACAAAATTGTGCTGGATAGAGTGTAACAATAATGCAAACTATAGAACACAGTTAGTAGGAATGCTTCAATATGTATTCATCAAATGTACCACAATAATGAAGGTTGTTGTTAATGAAGAAAAGTATGGGAAGGGTAGGAGGTGGGGTATATGGGAATCTTCTACATTTCAGAGGTAACATTTATGTAATCTAAACTTCTTTAAAAAATTAAAATTAAAAATAAAAATAAAACATGAATCTCCTTTCCTCCCGTTTTCAACAATAACTTCATCACTTCCTTCTAAGCCCTCATCAAAAGTCTCTTTAGCATCCATATTCCTATCAACAGTTTCTTCAAAGCAACCTAGGCCTTTTTCATCAAGTATCTCACAATTCCTTCAAAGAATACCATTACCCTTTTATAAAACCACTCAAGCATTTTTGGTATTTGCAAAAGAACCACCCCACTATCAGTACCAAATTCTGTATTAGTCAAGAAAAGTGGTGCTGATGCAAAGTACCAAAAATCTCTTGCCTTTTATAAAGGGTATTTATGTGGAGTAAAAGCTTACAAGATCAAGGCCCTAAAGAGTCCAACTCAACGCTGCTTTCTCACCCAAATCAGCTGCCATATGTTGAAGTAAGATGGTAGGCAAACTCTGCCTGGTATTTCCTTCCTTCTTCTTTCATAAGCTTTGTGGGCCCAGCTTCTTCTGATCTCAGCTGTCAGCTGGCATAGTGTTCATATCTCAGGGCTTTCTATATCAATCTGGCATAAGGCTCATTTCTTTCCAAGCTTTCTCAGCTGCTTAGCTGTTGAACTGCAAACTATCAGGCAAATGGCTCATCTCTCTTTGGAGCTCCAGGATCATACATGACAGAGCTCTCTCCTCTTCCATGTGTCTTCTTGAATGAATGTCTATATTTATCATCCCACCAAGGGGGCAGGAATTCAAACCTGAGTCACACCCTACTGATGTTTTTGAATCAAATCCCCAATCCAAACAGGTAATTTAATCAAGATATGTCAGCTGAAATTAATGCATTCAAATAGTATCACACCCATAGGAATAGATTACTTTTCAAACACAATCTTTTGCTGGAGATTCATAAATAAAATCTAACTGCCACATCATGCAAACAATAACAAAAGAAAAAGAGCTGAAGTAGTGATACTAATAACAGACAGAATGGACTTTTAATGTACAACTGTTATAAGAAACAAAGAATGACACTATATAGTAATAAAAGGGGCAATCTAGAAAGAAGAAAGAACAATCATAAATATCTATGCTCCTAATCAGGGTGCCCCAAAATACATGAAGCAAACACTGGCAAATTGAAGGTAGAAATAGACACCTCTACAGTAATAGCCTGGGTTTTCAATACACCACTCTCAACAATATATAGAACATCTAGACAGATCATCAATAATGAACCAGAGATCTTGAATATTATGATAAATGAATTATACCAAACATTCATATATAGAACATTGCACCCCCAAACATCAGGATATACATTCTTCTCTAGTGCTTATGGATCATTCTCCATCATACACCATGTGTTAGGTCATAGAAGAAGTTTCAAGGAATTTAGAAATATAGAAATTATGCTAAGCGCTTTCTCTTACTACAACAAAATGAAGCTGGTAATCAATAATGGACAGAGAACTAGAAAAATTTACAAACATATGGAAGTTAAAAAAAGATTTTCATAAACATTGTGTCAAAGTATAAAATTGAATGATTACCACTGTTGACACTGTCTATACACCACTGTTACAAAGTACTTCCATTACTAGAAATAATAATGAATCTACTTTAGTGCATAGTTGCATTCCCTCCTTAGGTTTATTCATTCCTCTATCTTGAGGATTTTGGGATGGTGATGCCTACTGTTTCTGACTGAGACACAGCTTAGATCCTATAGGCCTAATGGAACTGTCTTTTTTGAAGTTGTAGATAGTCTCTGTTTTTTAGGATGGACATTGTCCATCATCATCCTTTTGTTAGTTGTCTTGGGTGAGTGTGGTGACTAGGAGAGTAGGTGTTGGATGTAATTCTGCTGAGATTCAGTAAATATCTTGAGGTGAATGAAAACGAGATCACAACATACTAAAACTTATGAAATTCAACAAATTCTGTGTTGAGAGGGAAGTTCATAGCACTAAATGCCTACATTAAAAAAGAAGAAAGTTGTGGGGCCAGGATTTAGTAGCTGGTGCTGAGAGAAACCCACTGGGTGCATCCTTGCCCTGTGACTGTACCAGTGGCAGCTGTCACTCAATGGGACAGAGAGAAAAAAAAGAAGGAAGAGCTAAAATTAAAGACCTAAGTACACACTTAGAGGAACAAAAAAAGAACAGCAAACTAATCCCAAAGCAAGCAAAAGGAAAGAAACAATAAATATTAAAGCAGAAATAGATGAAATTGAGAACAAAAAAATAGAGAATTAACTAAACTGAAAACTCTTTTTTAGAAGATTAATAAATTTTCAGAACCTCAGCTAGACTAACAAAGAAAAAAAGAGAAGATGCAAATAAATAAAACCAGAAATGAGAGAGATGACTTCACCATTGACTCCATCAAAATAAAAAGGATCATAAGAGGATGCTATAAACAACTGCATCCAATAACTTAAACAACTTACATGAAATGGATGTATTCTGAGAAACACATAAACAGTCTCCACTGACTAAAGAAGAGAAAGAAGACGTCAAGACAAATCACAAGTAATGATACTGAAACACTCATCCAAACCTCCTAACTAAGAAAAGCCCAGAACCAGATGGCTTCACAGGTGAATTCCACAAATCGTTAATGAAAAACCTAACACCAATCTTTCTTAAACTCTTCCAAAAAAATTTAAGAGGGAGTATTTCCTAACTCATTCTATGAAGCTAACACCATCCTAATACCAAAGCCAGATAAAGATGCTGCAATGAATGAAAATTACAGATCAATCTTTCTAATGATAATAGATACAAAAATCCTCAACAAAATACTTGCAAATCAAGTCCAACAACACATTAAATGAATTGTTCACCCATGATCAAGTGGGTTTTATCTCAGGTAGACAAATATTGTTCAATTAATGCAAAACGCCACATTCACCAAATGGAGAATAAAAATATTATCATCTCTATTGATGCAGAAAAGCATTCTACAAAGTCCATCATTCTTTCTTAATTTAAAAAAAAAAGCTTCAATACATAGGAATAGAAGGATACTTTCTCAACATGATAAAGGGCATATATGAAAAACTCACAGCTAACATCATACCCAATGGTGAAAGAGTGAAACTTTTCATCCAAATTCTAGTAAAAGACAATGATGACCACTGTCACCACTCTTATTCAACATTGTATAAGAAATTCTGGCTAGAGGACTTAGGCAAGAAAAAGAAATAAAAGATATCCCAGATTGGAAAAGAAGAAATAAAAATTCACTGTTTGCAGATGATATGATCCAATATATACAGAAAGTCCCAAAAAATCTACAGCAAAGCTCTTTGTGCTAATAAACAAGTTTTGTAACATGGCATAAGATAAGATCAACACTCAAAATTCACTGTTTCTATATACTAGTAATGCACAACGTGAGTAGGAAATCAAGAAAAAAATTGCATTTACAATAGAAACTAAAAGAATTAAATATGTAGGAATAAATTTAAGAACACATAGGACTTTTATACAAAAATATACACAACACAGCCAAAGGAAACCAAAGAAAAACTAAATAAAAGGAAGGACATTCCATGTTCATGAATTAGAAGACTAAATATCATTAAGATATCAATTCTACCCAGACTGATATCTTTGACCAAAATGTGGCATATGGTATGGTACACAGAATAATGTGCTTCCAATGATGCCTTTATAATGATCCCTGGAGACTCTGAATATAATATCTTACATAACATAGAGGAACTAAGTTACCAGATGGCACTAACAAAGTCACCTGACCATTAGAGAGATTATCCTGAGTTATTAGATAGGGACAAAATGTAAAAGAGGAAGCAGAAGAGTGTCAGTGTGATGTCAGTTGAGAAGGAAGAGGGTCATGAGCCAAGGAATGTTGGTAGATTCTAAGATGCTGGAAAATGCAGGAAAAATATATTCTTCCTTGGAGCATACAGAAAAGAGCACAGCCTTGCAGACACCATGATTTTTGCAAGATGAGGATCATTTTGGAATTTTAAACTTCAGGAATGATAGGTAACAAGTTTGTGTTGTGTTAGCTATTAAGTGTGGTAACTCATTACATCAGCCGTAAGACCTAAGACACATGGTAACCTCTAGGTTCCTGGCATGGCTGTTAGATTGATGATTAAGCTAAGTATAGTGCCACTCGCCCCAAAATTAGAGTTCAGCTCTTAACAAAAACACAGGTTTAGGCAACTTAGCCATGTTTTCCACAAATAATATTTTTGGACAACAATTTTTAAAAAGAAAAATAAAGAGATAATATTTAGCTCAATATTAAAAAGTGTAATAAAGCCATGCTGTTCAAAACATTAAGAAACTGGTTTACAACTAAATAAATACATTGATGCCACAGAATAATAAAAAATAAATCCTGCAAAAATAAAATTGATTACAAAGTGGCTTCAAAATCAATGAGAATAGAACAGATTACAAAATAAATGGTGCTTGCAAAATTAGTCATTTGTTGGAAGAAAATAAAATTAAATTCATGTCTTAACACCAATTGACATATAAATTGAAGTTGGAGGATTGATCAAAAATTGCATAAGACTTCTAGAGGAAAGCATATATGAACTCTGAGCATAAACTGAGATGAAAGAAATACAAAGGGATAAAACTAAGCACATGGACTTAAGCCCATGACGACGTGAATATAAAGAAAATAGCACACAAATGAAAAACTAAGGAAATATTTAGAACATATTTGATATTATAAAATGTAACAATGCAGATGTAAAAAAAAGTTGTTGTAAATAAGAATAAAGCATGCCAAGAAGTTAAATAATCAAAGGATGTAAGCCATTGATTCAGATAGCAAGAAAACAAATTACTTAAATACGTGAAAATATGTTCAACGTCACTGACAGTCAATTAAAGTGAAATAAAAATATTCAGGAAACCTAATTTCCCAATAAGCAATGTGACAAATAAAGGAGGTGGCAAAGACATGTCAGCATAAGAAAACTGTGAATTACCAATAGAACTTGACTTGTCCAATATGGGTTTTACTCATTATTTTGGTTTGTTTATTTGGGAAACCTCTCTCTAGAAGTAGGAGCTCAATTCACAACCTCTCCTGAATCCTTTGAGGTTTAGTTTGACTGGGGTGAACACAATGTGATGCCCAAGGAGTGTCCTCACTTTAGACAGGTTCAGTATGAACCTTGTGTCTGCCTCTTCACTAACTCTGGAACTTTGTGCTAGTTACCTACTTTCTGTAAGTTCTTCCTTATCTGTAAAAAAGGAAAAATAATACTAGTCACATAAAAAAGCCACCATTTTTTTCTTTTTATTAATTAATTTGTTTTACTTTTAAAGAAGTTTTAGAATACAGAAATGTTACATAAAAATATATGGGATTCCTATATGTCCCAACCCCTCCCCCTCCCATACTTTCCCCCATTAACAACATATTTCATTAGTGTGGTGCATTTGTTACAATTGATGAACACATATTGAAGCATTGCTACTAATTGTGGAAGAGTCACAAAAATTTAATGAGACGATAAATATAAAAACCTTAAACACTGTAAACAATAGAGTGTTTTGTAATTTTTATTCCATGATTTTGTAGTTCCTTTCCAGCTGAAAAACTTTCATTAATTCATTAAATTTTTATTTTTTACGTCCAGACTCCAATGTATGTTTAATCATCCACCAATCTATTTGTCCCTCCATTCAATAAATATTATATCAGCATGAGGTTGTTAATTTAATGCTCTGTGTATTTTACCTCAATAAAATGCTTGGGAAAAAAGGAATGATATTCTTCATCTGTCATGAAATCACCATGACGCACTCATTAGATTATCCTCTAGATATTGCTAATAAAATAAATATAAGAATGTGCTTATATTGCAAAGTGTTAAGAATATTGTGATACATTGGAAAATTATAAATAGTATAACTTATCAATGATAGTTATAATAATGTAATATTTTTGCAGCAGCGGCAAAGGAGATACTATATAAATTCTAAGGTTCAATATTAGGGTGTATAAGGGGTTATGGGATATTTACTTTTAGAGTAATGAAAATGTCCTAAAATTGACTGAGGTGATGACAGCGCGATTCTGGGATGGAAATGAGAGCACACTTAAATGAATAGTAGAAGGCATGGTACTGTATAACGCAGAGAATCTAGTGGTGGAAGATAGACTGTGGTTAACAGAAGAAATATGAGAACATTCTCTCATGAACTGTAACAAATATATAACACTAATACAAGGTGTTAATAATAGGGTGGGTTTGGGGGAAATATGCCAAATATAAGATATGGACTATAATTAATAGTATAATTTTAATGATGCTTTTTTATCATTTGTAAAAATTGTCCCACAACAATGCAAGATGTTGATGGGGTAAAGCATGGGAGCTCTGTATGATGATATGCACGTTTGTTTTGTAAGATAACAGCTTTCACTATAAACTTATTGTTCACATATGAATTATATACTTCAATACAATGTTTTAAAGTAAAAAAAACTTGGAATGATGTTCTGATATGTGCTCCTACATGGATAAACCCTGAAGACATCATGTGAGTGAAATAATAAAGACAGAAAGTAGGAATACTGTTATGATCCTGCTCACATGAAATACCTCAGGATAGCAAATTAATATATAGAGAGACAGCAGATTAGAGTTTACCAAGAGACTGAGGCAAAGGGAATGAAAAATTATTGCTTAAAGTTTTCAGATTCTCTGTTTGAGGTGACAAAAATTTTTGGTAATATATGTTGATGATAGTGCAATATTGTAAATGTATTTCTTACAAGTAATTTGAACACTTGGAAGTGATTAAAATGCAATAAAAATTTAAAATATATAAATATTAGCTTTCTTTTTAGTCTTTACAAAAATAAACTGTAATAGATCTTTTAACTAAATAAGTTTAGCTTCATTCAAAGATATGGGAGAAATTAAATGAAATATTCACTATAAGGTATGTGGTACATAAAAATCTCTAAATATATTTTTATAATCAGCAATAATTTTATAGATGAGGGTCTAAATTACAGGTTTTAACTTATGTTTCAAGCATAATAGTCCTATATACTTTGGGATAGCACAATGAACTAAAGAGGTACAGTGCCCATGGTTTTACATCAAATGAACACAATTATCCACTTGGTTGAGAGGAAAACAACGATTTTCTGATGATAGCTACTATTCCTGTATCCCCAGCACATGTCAGTGCTTTTGAGAATCAAGAGACCCAGTCAAGATGGGTCCTCAGTGTTAATTTTGGAGTAAATTTTAAGTCAATGGATGGGGTAAGTTGTCACCAGTTTAGAAATATGGAAGACAGGAGAGTTCTTGGAAGGGGAATAATAAAACCCGGAATCCCCTGACTCATAATCTCGTCTCTGGAGAACAGAGAATCAATAAGAAAAACTTTCATTCTGTTGAGACGAGTGTTGCACAGGGAAATGATTGTTCAGGGGTTGGAACAATAAGATGGAAAGGTGCCTAATGAGCAGATATACAGAAGCTGTAATATCTCCTCTGCTACAATCCATTATCTTGTGTACCCTTGGGCTGGACACTACATGATTGTGTCTTTTGGAGCCCTAAGTCTAATTGGGGGTCTGATGCTCGACTCTCCTGATGTCTTGTTTGGGAATAGAATTTCCTTCTCTATCACCAAAAACCTAGGCAGGAATTCGGACTTCTGCTGGAAGACCTTCTTATAGATTCTGTCCAGGTGAGTCAGAGAGCCCAGTAGATCCTGAAGGAAAGAGTCAGGAGGATGGACTCCAAGAGCATTTACTTTAGGTCATTTGGAGGCCAACCAGAGCTGAGAGATCCTTGCATTTGTTTTCCCACTTGCTCAGTTAATGAAAAAAATTGTATTATTATATTAAAAGGGAAGTATCCATTTATATCAGCAAAGCAGGGTTCATTGTGGATGATTAAGGGTTGGGAATGGAAGCCCATGTAGTAGAAGAAAGGAATACCAGGGATAAAGTGGTTCAAGGAAAAGTGGAATATCTATTCAAAGAGCTTTGCTGTTTAAGTGGGAATAGGGAAAAGGGGTATTATCAGTGGTAGAATGTGCAGTAAAGTGAGGCATTGCCTTTTTACATTTAAGATGAGGTATATATTTAAGCAAGTGTCTGAAATGTGAAATATCCAATGGAGGTAGAGATTTCCTTGCAATAACATTTCCCAAGACAAGCACTCTTACATTGGTGTCACATAAAAAGGTAATTTTAATTTAATGAGTAGAACAGGATATACTACAACTTTTACCTGGCAACTTTTCTTTTATAGATAAAGTTAAATATATCATTTATTGGCCATTTACTTTCCCAATTGCAAATTGTTTGCTTTTCTATACTAGGGCCTGTTTTTCTTCTTGATCTTCTTTCTAAAAAATAATCTTTCAAACAAAGATCTGCAGGTTTTTCTCCAACATTGTTCTTTCCCATTTAGCTCTTCTATGATTGTATAGACGCGTTTGGAGGAATGTGCAAATGTCTCTCATTGTTACCTGCAATGTTCTCCCCAATGTTTTTCAAACTTAAAAAAATGTCTGTTTCAATCAAGTTAAAAGATCACTTTTTATACTCTTTCACACCTGTCTTTCACATCTGTTTTCATTATTGTGACTTTTGTGGTTAGATCTATTTCTAAAATTGCATCACCTTTTGCCATCTTTTGGAAGGTATTCTTCTTTCCATTGGACCACAGGTTGCTTTAATTCTTTTCATAATTTAGAGCAGTTTCCAGTCTGTGTTTGTTGGGAGGGATCCAGAGAAACTGAAATAGGGCTGTTGGATAGGGTCTGAAAGATGCAGAAAGAATGTGACTTTTGAGAGTCAGAAGAAAAATGTGCCTCATCTCATCACCAGAGATAAGCAATTCTTTACTAACAGGATGGAGCAATGCTGAGGTTTTTATGTGTATTGATTAAGTCTGTTAAATGTTTTAGGAGGATGGATGCCATAATGCTTATTATATAGGTGAAAGGCTTAAGGATCAAAGTTTATCAATAGATATCTGGCACATCTGAGATTAAAACTCAGTTTTATCTGATTCCCAAAATTTTGCATTTAATATTATTTTAAAAGACTTCAAATGCTTCACATAAAAAAGCAACTTTTAATTTACTTTTTATATATTTTCAATTGTGAAATGTTTGTTTATTCCCTTTGCTCATTTTACTCTTGAAATGTTCAATCTATAAATGCCTTGTCACTGTGAAAATATATCACTGCCTTTGTCATTTGGATGAACTGCTTTTTTTCTTTTATCAGTTTTTCTGGTCTTCAATGGGATATAACTGAAATTGTAATGCTAAAAGAACCAAGGAAGGTTTTCTTCATCAGAGTCTTTCAGAGAATGCCTGAGTTTATATCTTTTTTTTTTTTATTTCAAGTCCTTTTAATTCCTTCCTCTCTTATTATTGAGTAGATTTTCATGTTTCTTTAAACACAGGGCAGAAAGTGACCATAATGAAAAGGAGCACAGTGTTTACATGTGCAAGGGAGGCTTGTCAGCTGAAATTTCAGAGCACCCTTTCAAAATATTGGGGAATTTGAAATCTGCTGTCAGCTTGCATTATATTTGCTCCTGGGTTGATCAGTGTGGCTGAGTGTGAGCAAAGCATGGTGATACCTCAGCCTTAAGCTACCAAGGTGTACATCTTGTGTGTGTGTGCACACATGTGTATTTGATGGGATGTGAGCAGTCTTCAGAGCAGGGGTAACTGAACTGATATATTCAAATAGGTGTCTTGATTAATATAGTGTCTGCATGCAATTATACAAATGCCAACAGAACTAGGTCCATTGTTTTGGGTGAGATAGCTTTTCAACCAAATTAATGAAGTGTGAGAGGTACAGCATATGGATAAAGGACTCCCTGAGTTTGAAGTTTCAGTAGCAGTGAGGACACCTTGCTCTTAACCCTTTAATGAATTAATCTCTCATCATTGTACTCTTACACATTTCCCTAATACACAGGCTTCCTTGATCACCCTGAACATGGGCACAGATTTCCTCTTATGTTCTCATGGCTCCTGACTTCTCTTCCTTGAGGTGCCTCTTCAAATTTCACATTATATTTTGGAATTTCCTGAACACTGAGTGAAAAATAGCACCTTCACTTCACTCTGTTTTACCTGCTTTCTTTTCTTTAAATCAAATATAATAAGCTGATTTGTAAAATGATTATGTTTTTATTTGCATAATTTCTTTATGTTCAAATTGTTGGTAATTTTGGTTTACAGCACTGTAGACTAGCCTTGACTACACTTGCTCTTAGTCACAACTCAATATATATTTGACAAATGAATGAATTTTTCATTCAGTCCATAGAGTTCTTGAATGTTTGGTGAAAGTTTGAGATTTGGGGATGGAACTCCTAATCAGACATGGCACTAGAAATACCCTAAATGCATGAGATCCATATAAATAACACAGAGTTTAATTTTTCACTGAAATAGACAGTTTACAGAATTTCTATTTCGATAGTGCTGTTTGTTAATGTGAAAAATAACCAAGTTCTTTTCCCATTTTCTGTTAGTTAGATCAGCCACATGGGACCTGGAATGAAACAGAAATTTCAGAATTTCTTCTCCTGGGATTTTCTGATGTTCCAGAATTACAGCCCCTACTCTTTGGTCTGTTCCTGTCCATATATTTTGTCACTCTTTTAGGGAATCTGCTCATCATCCTGGCCATCATCTCAGACTCCTACCTCCACACACCCATGTACTTCTTCCTCTCCAACCTGTCCCGTTGTGACATCTGTTTTTCTTCCACCACTGTCCCAAAGATGCTGATGAACATTCAGATGCAGAGCAGAGTCATAACTTATGCAGGCTGCATCACTCAGATGTACTTTTTGTTGCTCTTTGCAAGGTTGGAGGACTTCCTCCTGGCTGTGATGGCCTATGATTGTTTTGTGGCCATCTGCCACCCCTTGCACTACACAGTCATCATGAATCCCTGTCTCTGTGTCCTGCTAGTTCTGGTGTCCTGGACCATGACTGTTATGCAATCCTGTTCACAGGGGTTAATGGTGTTACGACTGTCCTTTTGTACACATGTGGAAATTCCCCACTTCTTCTGTGAACTTCGTCAGATGGTACAACTTGCCTGTTCTGACACCTTCTTCAATTACTTAGTGACATATTTTATAGTTGTAGTGCTGGGTGGGGGTCTCTTAGCTGGGATCCTTGTCTCTTACTCTAAAATTGTTTCCTCTGTATGTGCAATTTCATCAGTTCAGGGGAAGTATAAAGCATTTTCCACCTGTGTGTCTCACCTCTTGGTGGTCTCCTAATTTTATTGCATGAGCATAGGGGTGTACCTCCGTCCTGCTGCTTCACACAACACATATTCAGGTGCACCAGCCACAGTGATGTACAACATGGTCACATCTATGCTGAACCCCTTCATCTACAGTCTCAGGAATAAAGACATAAAAGGGGCCCTGAAAAAATTATTTGGGAAGAAATCCTGCAACGTGTCATTTGTCCTGTGGTGGAGGACAAGCTGGGTTTAGCAACTCTCAAACCCTCAGAGCTAGAAATTTACTTTTATTTGCAAGGAATGTGCATGTAGACCTGCCTAGAGTCAAAATGACCTTAAATATGATGAAGTAAAAATTTTAATCATACATTGTGTTTCTAGAGCAACTTTTTAACCTTGGTGATGAAAATTTTCTCCTTATATATGCAAGCTTCATGTCCATGTTTAAGTAGTTTATTTATTGGAGAACAAGAATGGGTGGCATTTTCTATGTTATTTTATTGGATAACATTTCTGTTTATCTTTGAATACTTCCAGAGTTGCCTACAAATATGACTTCTTGCTTTCCTCTGAACAGAATCTGCCCTTTTTCAAATTTATGTCATAAATTTTAAAGAGTAGTCAATTTTAAAATCTAGCTATTTTCTCTACCATGCAGTTCTTTATCTCTTGTTTCTTCAATAGTCCCTTCTATATACTCGATCAAATAGGATTATACACAAGTGGTTGAAAATATGCCTAGTAATGCCTGTTGCAATGGAGTGTTCTGATTCAGAGCCATGAGTTATTACTGCACAAACATCTACATCCTTGCAAACACTGCTGGTTACTGGGAAGCTTACATTAATGGCAGTTTCCTTCTAATGCAAGTAACTGCAAATAAATTGAATTGCAAGGTGATCATGAATGCTTTCCTCAAATCGCTGAAGGAATGCTGAAAATATGTATTTCTGATCATTCTGAATGACTCGCTTCTGTTCACACTCATTATTACATCAGTCAGTTGTTGATGCATGTATTAGTCAAGCAAAGGGGTGCTGTTGCAAAGTACCAGAACTTTGTTGGCTTTATGACGTGTATTTATTTGGGATAGAAGCTTACAAACACAAGGCCTTAAAGAGTCCAATTCAAGGTACCATAAGAGGTACCTTCTCACCCAAAGTCACTGGACATGTGTTGAAGCAAAATGGCTATCAATGTCTGTGAGGGTTCAACCTTCCTTCTTCCTCTTAAGTCTCTGTGGTCCCAAGATTTTTCTGATCTCAACTGTAGGCTTGTATAAGGTTCATCTCTCTCCCTGGGGCTCATTTCTTTCCAGGCTCATTTGTTCTGTTCCCTTCACAAGGTCAACTGTAAAGTATAGGCTAATCTTTCTTCAAGTGTCTAATGAGTTGTGTCTATTCCTCTGTGTTCTTCTCTTGTGTGTCTACTTCCACGTGAAAGTCTGTTTTATCAGCCCACCAAGGGAGCTAGAACTCAATGGTGATACAAACTATAATGATATGGTTGATTCAAAGCCCTAATCTTAACATAGTTTAATCAGATGTCTCAGCTGAATCTAATGCAATCAAGGGGTTATCAAGTCCAGAAAAGAAGACCAGTTTACAAACATAATCTCTTTTTTAAATTAATAAATAATCTCTAAGTGCCACAATGCAAAATGAGCCATCCCATAATTAAATGGATTAAGATGATGCTTTTATTATTGCATGGCTTTCAATGGGGTGGAGATGTTTGATCTCTGCAGGGCCTTCAAGAGTGTGAGATCAGCTCTGTGTTACCTGGGAAGGCTCTGGTGATCTTGTCGGAGACCTTACATTTTGGGGATAGCCTTGGCTCAACATTCCTTTTCATCTTCTAGCTGGCTAGCCTGGGACTTGTTATTAGGACAGATTCAGGGCTCCAAGTACAGCATCAGAAACATGCAAAGGCCCCTTGAGTCACTTCCTTTTCAGCTTATACTCTTGGCAAAAGGAAACAAAATGTTTTAAGCATTGTGCAGTATCAAATGTGGATCAAGAGACCCACAGAGTCACACTGAAAAGGCATGGATTCTGGGAAATGTGGCATTTTAATTTGTCAAGTTGCTAAAATGGAAACCTCAGGCTTGTTGGCATAAAAAATAAGATATTTTCATCTCACCTGTAGAAACGAGAAGTCCAAAATCCAGGTCTCTGCAGAATGTGTGTCCTCCCAGATTCTGTAGCTTTCTTCTGCTGGCTTGAGACTATCCTTAAGGCTGCCTGGCTTCCATCTCTGCCTCTGTCATATGGTGATCTGCCTCAACTCTGGTGTCTTCTTACTTCAAATGATTCTGTCTGTGTTTCCTTTGCTCATAAAGAGAACAGAATTATGGATTATAGCCAATCTTGATTTAATTTGGCCTCACAGAAATAGAAAATATGCCAAATTTCACTAATAATCAAAGATGGAGAAATGAAATAATTAAGGAAACCAAATTTCCATAAATCAGAAAGACTCTTGTTTCCACTTATATTTAACTATTTCTATTATAAGGCTTAGTTAGAGTCAATATAATAATGCTTGAGACACTGGTTTCGATTTAGACTGCCTGGGTTTGACTTGTCTCTGTTTATTCACCAAAGCTGTGAAATTAAGCTAGCTCCCTTGTTTCTGGAAGCTCTTCTTCCCTCATCTGTAAGTAATGGAAAATGATGCTAGTCAGATAAACATTATTGCAAGAGTAAATGAGCCAATGTGTAAAAATTTTTAAACAATGTTGCCACATAGGGAGTGCCATAGTTATTATTATTCAATAGTTTTGAATTATTTTTCTACTTGAAAAACTTTTATTAATTCAATATGTTTGTATTTTTCTGGTGAGACACTACTTCATATTTAACCATTCACCTACCCTGGTCACTCTATTCAACAAATATAAACTGGGTTTATAAGCATAAACCCAATACCAAGGGCTGCTTATGAAGATTGATAGATATAGTCTAAAAGTCAAGGAATCCACATTGGGATGATTGGAAAAATTTAGTAAATTTAACATAATTGAAAAGAAAGTGAATGAGATGAAATCTTGTGGCTGATTTCATTTACAAAACCCTACAAAACATCTCTGTAAAATGAATTTTCAAGGGAGCACTTCCAAAATAGGCATAGATAAAATCACCTCTGATGAAATATATTAAATGTGTGAGCTAAGATCAATTTTAAACAAAATCCAAATGATTAATATTAATAACTGAGAATGTCAGTTTCAATTAAATAAACTTAAAATTACCAATAAAGAATTGGAAAAGGAGACCCAAGATACAACCTTATAAGTAGCAGAGAGGAAGGCAGGAAGAACCCAAAGATCCAAGGAATGAGTTGCTTAAAAATTGGTAAAACCAGATGAAGTCAAAATGTTGATTTCTGAGATTCAGTATTTTGGGAGAATTTTCAACATATTTTTTTCTTTTTCCATATAAATTTTTTCAATTAGAGAAGTTGTGAGCTCACAAAGCAATCATATACAACATGCAGAATTCCCATGCTTCACACTTCCACCAACACATTTCATTGTTATTGAATTTTTGTTATAGATTATGAAAGAATATCATCAAAATGTTACTATGGTCTATACATTATATTTGGTATATTTTTCCATAGATCCCAAATTAGTAAAACCTTTAATATTGATATAGTACCTTCTTTGACCATGATGCAAGAATATTACGATATTGTTGTTAACTATAGCCCATAAGTTTCATTAATAGCATTTTTCCCATACATCACCATGTTCTTACCACCTTGCAATAATGACATACATATGTTCTAAATCATAGAAGAACATTCTTGTATTTGTACTAATAACCACAGTCATCACCCACCACCAGACTCACTGTTTTTCAGTCCCTAGATTATCTCTAGCTTTCTTTGAACTGACATTTACATCACTTAGATTACCCCCTTCTGCCACAATCACACTTATAAACCACCATTGTTAGTTATACTTACTATAATGTGTTACCATCTCTTCCTATTTCCACAATTTATACTCAAGTTAATTAAAAAATTTACATACATTAAACTTCAATACCCCTTCACAGCTTTCCTTCTAGTTCCTATTACCCTATATTTTAGGTTTTAATTCTGTATGTTTATTTTTTGTATTTAATTCATATTATTGAAAGCATGCAATATTTGTTCTTTTATGTCTGGCTTGTTTCACTCAGCATAATGTCCTCAAGTTTCAACCATGTTGTCATATGTATCTAAATTTCATTTCCTCTTACTACAGCATAGTATTCTATCATATGTATATACCACATTTTGTTTAACCATTCATTATTTGATAGTCACTTGGGTTGTTTTCACCTTTTGGCAATAGTTAATAATGCCACTAAGAAGACGGTTGTGCCAATGTCTATTTGTTTCCCTGTATTTAGTAATTCTGGATATATTCCTAGTAGAAGGATTGTCAAAAATGTCCCTATGTTACATTTATTCTTCCCTGTTCCTCCTTTCAGAAACTCTGGTGTCCACTGCCTTTATATCAATGATAAAAGCTCCTCAATTTCCAGAATAATGTCTTTAATAAAATAATAAGTTGACTTTAGCCCATTGTTCATTCCCCAATCTTGAGGATTTGGGGATAGTGATGGCCACTCTGTTTCTAATTGACAGGGGTTTTAGTTCCAGTGGGGCAGGTGGATGGAACTATCTTGCTTGCAGTTGAAGACACTCTCTGTTACTTAGGATTAGCATTGTCCATCATCACCTCCTTATTAGTTGCCATGGTTTATCTCAATGAACTGGAAAGTATGTGTTGCAACTTTGCTAAGATTTAGGGCTTAACTGGCACATGGATGGATCAAAGAGTTAATTCTCTGGCACACATATTTAACAATATAGTGCTAATTATAGTTTCAAATAAAAGGAACAAAAGAGTCAAGTGTAGGAAAACTATAAGAGTCTAAGTTTGTTACACTGGAGAGCATAAATTCCAGAGAAAAAGCTTACTGACAGATTGCTGAATTCCTGAACTTGCCTGCTCTGCTTGTAGTGTCTGGATGTCTCTAGGGCCCTCATTAACCCCACTGAGGCACTGTTTACTATGACAATCAACAAGATCCTGTCAAGACATGCATAAGTATACCCTCTGGATTGACCTCCTGACTCAATTTAAAATGTCTTTGCAATAAAATCTCTTTAGTTTTTAATGTTTTCCCCTTTCAATGAAGGTCTTTTTTCAGAAGCTTTGTTATTTGGTTCTTGGTAATAATCCCTTGGTTCCAGGGAGGCTCATCCCTGAGATTCATGTCCCATGCCTGGTGGATGGTAGTGCATTTATATGAAGAGTTTGGCTTAGAGAGAGGCCACATTTGAACAATGAGGAGGTTTTCAGGAGCCAACTCTTAGGCAATATATAATACTAGGCTAAGTTTCAGTATCACAAGAAAATATTCATAAGTACAATCATCCATATCAGGAGCCTGGTGTAATGGTTTGTCTTAGTTCCCTAGGCACTGCCCTTGTACTCAGGGGATTCTTGCTGTTCTATTAGCAAAAGTAGCTGGACTCCCCTCGATGGAAATTCAATATAGTTTTCCTTCTTGGGTGGGTATCCTCTGACAAAGACAATGTCCCATGAACACTTAAACATATTCATATGCCTTAGATGTATGTCCCAGTTTCACCCCTCACCACACATCTCCCCATCACTGTCACCCTGCACAAATGATCCTTTTCTGCCACAGTTATGACCCTTCTGTGATCCAAAACTTCTCCAGAAATGAAGCTAACAAAATAACCAAATAAAATTAAGAAAATGAAATATTTTAAAAAATAACAATTAAAATACAATTAAAAATAGAAATAATATAAATTTTTTTAGACACTGTGTTTTTCATCACTGTAAGAACTTTTGTCAAAGAAGCTTTAGGTTACAAAAAAAGTCATAAAGAAAATATAGGGAATTCTTATATCCCTCACACCTTCTCTTTTTCCACACTCCCATGCTAACAACATTTTACATGCAAATGGTACATTTGTTATAAGTGATATACAACTATTGAAGCATTGCAATGAACCATGGTAAATGATTTACATAATGGTTTAAATTTTGGACTGTATATTTTATAAGTTTTGACAAAATATAAAATGGCCTTTATCCATTATTGCTAGATCATGCAGAGCAATTCTAATACCATAAAAATCCCCTATGTTCCATCTATTCTATTCTTCCTTCCCCCTTCTCTTGGAACCTATGGTAACCATTACATTTCAATTTTTGAAGAATTAGATTCATTATTACTTGCAATAATACTGAGGGTTTGACATATTAGTCTGTTTTATTTTATTAGTAATGCCTATATTCTGGAGGGATTCTTGTCCCTCTAATTGAGAGAATAGTAGAACTTCCCAGGATTGGAGTTTAATATTTTCTTGTTTATTGTTTGGTTTTCCATGCACTGAGATAACATATTATGACAAGAGGATCACTTGCATATTCCACAAAAGCTTGTTCCATGTGTGCCTTAGTCCGTATTTCCCTACACACATACACAATGCTCAACACCAGTAAACTTCCCTGCCATATTTGTTAAAAGAACATTGCCAACATTGTAGTTTTAACCACATACCTATAAATCCACAGAGTTCCCCTGTTCCTTCCTACAACCCTCCCCCTAGTTCCATGGGTAGTCCAACCCAAACCTCAACATCACTCCCCCACACAGACCAACATCACTGAACTAAATCACACCACTGCACCACTCTCATGCCCATCCAATGCCCATCCACACCATTCCACATTATCACAGTTCTCCAATGGCCCCATCACTGAGAGGGGGTCCTCAGCCAAACAGCTTCCCTAACTCCTCCTTCATATCCTTGTTCCTCAGGCTGTAGATGAAGATGTTCAGCATAGGCACAGCCAAATCATATATCACTGAGGCCACTAGACTTATCCTAGAAGATGGTGTTGTTTCAGGGCTCAAGTAGTTGCCAATGCTTGTGCCATAGAAAAAGAAGACAACTGACAGGTGCTACACACAGGTGGAAAGGTTTCATACTTACTACCTGCTGATGAATTTCTCAGAATGGAGGAGACAATGTGAGAATAGATGTAGAGGATCCCAATAAGAGAAGGTATGTCACTAACAATAGTTACAAGGTACACAAATAAGTTACTCATAAGAGTGTCAGAACAGGAGAGCTTCTGGGCTTCAGGAAGATCACAATAAAAGTGGGGGATTTATGTGTTTGTCCAGAAGGAAAGCTTTAAGGTGGTTAATGTCTCAGGGCCATCAAGAAAGTGAGACACCAGGATCCCAGAGCCAACTGGACACAGAGTCTGGGGTTCTTGGAGACCATGTAGTGCAGGAGCTGACAGAAGGCCATGAAGTGGTCATAAGCCATCACTGTCAGAAGGAAACTGTCCAGGCATCCAAATACAAAGAAAAATAAAACATCTGGGTAAGCCAGCCTTCATGGGTGATAACTTTGTTCTGTGTCTGGATGCTCAGGAGCATTTTTGGAATAGTGGTGGATGTGAACCTGAAGTCACCGAAGGACAGGATTGAGAGAAAGAAGTACATGGGCATGTGGAGGTGGGAGTCTGAGATGTTGTCCAGTATAATAAGCAGGTTCCCTGTTGGAGTAACCAGGTACATGGACAAGAACAAACTAAACAGGAGAGGCTGCATGTCCTTCTCCTTTGCAAATCCTAGAAGGAGAAAGTTCACAACTCCCGTTTGGTTTCCTCTTTCCATGGGATGACTCGGTTTGCCCTGCTAAGAGGAAAAAAGGAACAAAACAATCGTTCAAAACTGGCATTCTTCAGCATGACAGCAATATCCTAAACAAAGTAGCTGATAATGCCAAATATATTTTCTAATAATTTTTTCTCCTTGATGAAAAATGGTGATATTACTTTTGCTACCTGGTATCCAATGCTATAATGTTTGCTTGACATCTCAAAGCTATCACCCATTTCCACAATAAAATGTGGCCGCTATTGGCCTTACATTTCAATACTGTGTGAATGGAAACTCCCAATTCAAGGTCAGATCTTTTAATTATCTGATTTGTCCATTCTTTGTCCCACCTTTGCATCACTTGTAGAAATTACATTCTCTGGTGTCTTTGCTAATCTGGTGGCTAAAAAATTGATATCCACTCTAAAGATTAATCAATTTTTACATTTCATTTATATATTAGTTTTGCTGATACAGATTCAACAGAAATGGAGATTAAATAAAGACTGTTATCTTTTCGCATAAGAGAATCTAATGAACATTTTCCAATATAAACCAATGAGTATTAGATTAAAAATATTTTACTATATGGAAGTGCCTTATACTATTTATGTACCAGCTGTTTTTAGATATTTCCTCAAAGATTTCTTAATGA
>JAQZBX010011227.1:0-43087 GCA_029593785.1 Cabassous unicinctus | reverse complement strand
TAGTGGCAAAGCACCAGGATGTGTATAACCATTGCAGGTGATGTGCCACACTAATAAAAAATGTATATCTGAGAGGTTGTGGGAGGTGTGGGAGGTGGGGAACATGGGAATCCCTGTAATTTTTGTGTAACATTTATGTAATTTAAGCATCTTTTAAAATATTTTTTAAAAAATACAAAAAAAAAAACTGTTTCAAGGGACAAAGAACGTCACTATATACATCTAGACAGAAGATCAATAAGTATATGGAAGACTTGAATGATACTATAAACTAAACAGAAAAACAGACGTATATCATACACTATACCCAACAGCAGCAGAATACACATTTTTCTCTCACACGCATGTGCCATTCCCATGACAGACCAAAGGTTAGGTCACAAAACAAGTTCAAAAAATTGAAAAATATTGAAATCATATACTGTATCTTCCCTGACCACAATGGAACGAAGCCAGAAATCAATAATAGAGGGAAAGATGGAAAATTCACAAATATCTGGACATTAAACAAACACTCTAAGACAACCAATGGATTAAAGAAGGAATCACAAGGGAAATTAGCAAATATCTTGCTGCAAATGAAAATGAAAACACTACATACCAAAGCATATAGGATGCAGCAAAGGCAATGGTGAGAGAGAAATTTATACCTCTGATTGCTTACATTAAAAAAGAAGAAAGATCTCAAATCAGAGCCCTAACCTCACAACTGGAGGATCTAGAAGAAGGGCAAACTGAAGTCAAAGTGAGGAGAAGGAAGGAAATAACGTAGAGTGGAGATAAATAAAGTAGTAATAAATGAGAGAGAGAGAGAGACAATCAATGAAACCAAAAGCTGGCTATTTGAAAGGATCAATAAAATCAATAAAGCTTTAGATCGACAGACCAAGAAAAAAAAAAGAGAGAGGATACAAATAACTAAAATTAGAAATGAAAGGGGAAATTTACTACTGAACTCACAGAAATACAAAGGATTACAAGAAGGTACGATGAACTAGTTTATGCCTGTATGCCAACAAATTAGATAACCTAGATAAAATAGACAAACTTCTAGAAACACAGAAATTACCTACATTCCAGCAAATAAAAGAATCAAATATCTAGAAAAAAATTCAACTAGGGATATAAAGGGCTTTTACATGGAAAACTACAAAACATTGCTAAAAGAAATCAAAGAAGACCTAAATAAATGGAAAGAAATATTCCTTGTTCAGGGATTGGAAGACAATATTGTTAAGATGTCAATTCTACCAAAAGTGATTTTCAGATCCAAAGCAATTCCAATAAAAATTTTACCAGTCTTTTTGGCAGAAATTGAAAAGCCAATCAATCATCAAATTCACATGGAAGAGTAAGGAGCCCCAAACAGTCAAAACCGTTTTGAAAAAGAAGAATGAAGTTGGAAGACTCACAGTCCCCCATTTTAAAACTTATTACAAAGTTTCATAATCAAAAAAGCATGGCACTGGCACACAGACAGGCATATAAACCAATGGAATCAAATTGAGAGTTCAGAAATAAACCCTCTTATCTATGGCCAACTGAAAATTTTATCTAGCATGCCAAGTCAACTCAGTGGGTAAAGAATAGTCTCTTCTTCAGAAAGTGGTGCTAGGAAAACTGATGTTCATATACAAAAGAATAAAGGTGGACCCTACCTCTCACAATATACAAAAATTAACTGAAAATGGATCAAAGACCTAAATAGAAGAACTTAAACTATAAAACTCCTAGGAGAAAATAAAGAGAAGCATCTTTAGGACATTGTGTTAGGTCATGGTTTCTTAGACTTTACACTAAAAGCACAAGCAACAAGGCAAAAATAGATATAATGGGACTTCGTCAAAATTTAAAACTTATGCATCAAAGAACATCATCAGGAAAGTAAAGACACAACTTACACAACAGAAGAAAATATTTGGAATCTGCATAATTGATAAGGGTTTAATATTCAGAATATATAACGAAGCCTACAACTCAAGAACAAAAAGACAAACATCCAATTTAAAAACAGGCAAAATACTTGAATAGACATTTCTCCAAAGATATATAAATGACCAAAAAGCACATGAAAAGATGCTCAACATCAATCACCATTAGGCAAATGCAAATCAAAACCACCATGAGATACCAGTTCACACCCTCTAGAATGGCTAGTAGTTTTTTAAAAAAACATATAATTACATGTCAGAAAGGATGTGGAGAAATAGGAGCACTCATTCATTGCTGGTGGGAATTTACAGTGGTGCATCAGCTGTGGAAAACATTTGGGCAGTTCCTCAGAAAGTAAAATATAGAATTATCATATGACCCAGCAATCCCACTTCTAAGTTTTTCCAAAAAGATTTGAAAGTAGGAACTTGAACAGATATTTTCACACTTATGTTGATAGTGTCATTATTCACAATTGCCAAAAGATGGAAGCAACCCAATGGAATACTATTCAGTCAAAAAAATGAATGAAGTTCTGATACATGCTACAACATGGATGAAACTTAAAGACATCATATTGAGTGAAATAAGCCAGCTACAAAAGGATAAATATTGTATATTTAACTTATATGAAATACCTAGAATATGCAAATTCATAGAGACAGAAATTATTTTGTCAATTACCAGCAGGTCTGGGCCAGGAGGGGGGAGGGAATGGGGAGTTATTGCTTAATGGGTATAGAGTTTGTGTTTAGGGTGCTGAAAAGTTTTAGTAGAGGATGGTGGCAATAGCAACACAACATTTTGAATGTAATTAATGCAACTGAATTGTATACTTGAAAGTAGTTAAAATGGGAAAAGTTATGTTGTATATATGTTAACACAATAATTTTTTTAAGTGGAACTTGTAATCTCAAATCCCAGAGAAGAGTTCTGTGGCATTTTCAGTTATGGGAGTGGTAGTTTGCGTTTGAAATTGTATTGGTGGAAAGAAGGCTAAAAGTGGAATAAAGTGAGGTAGAGCGTCATTGCTCATGGCCCTCCCAAAGGAATGCATCCAGGTCTCAGTCTCTGGAGCTTGAACAACCACGTTCCACACCATGGGCAGACATCACATGGGTGAGTGGTGTGCTGGCAAATCAGAGCCACTTCTCAGGAACTTCTCAGGGAAGTGGAGAGACTGGAGTGGTAAGAAGTTGGTACAGAAGGTAAAGGGTTGCCACGACGTTGATCCAAGGCTGTGGAAAGCCAAAATCGTGTACAAGCTCAGTTATGAGAGCAAAGAAGATGGAGCAGAATGACAGTAAGCCTTTAGACAAAGAGAAGAAAAGGACTCATGCGCTGAGAAAAGGAATGCTAAATGATGCCTGTTCACTCCCAAAAAAAAAAAAAAACAAATCAGAATTCACACTATAACGTGCATCCTAGGTGATTTTAACAGAAAAATTTCAGAAATACCAATGTAAAGTAGAATAAGTTCACAAAGAAGAAAACCTCCACCCAAAAAGGAATCCTATTGGCCATCATGAATTTGGAGGCACCTGCCATCTTTTTAATAACTATTGCATAAGGTAGCATCCTTGACATTTCAGAGTTAAAAGGAACCTTTAGAGATGATCAATTCCAATGCTCTAATTATGCAAATGTGAATCATGAGCCCAGATATGGAGTGTTTTGCCCAAGTAATACAGGGAGCTAGTCAGACCTTTACAGCACATGGTCTAATCTCCTAACTCCTGGTGGGAGGGTCTTTCTACCATAGATCTTGTCTCCTCCTCAAAACATAAAAAGATTGACTCCCACAAACTACAATTAGATCTAAGGCCCCTCTCAATCAGAAGCAGAGTGGGCATCACCATCCCCAAATCCTCAAGATTGAGGAATGAACAAACATAAGGGGAGAATACTACTATGGACTCAAGTAGACATGATTATTCTAGCAATGGAAGAACTTGTATCATTGATAAAAAGGCAGTGGCCACCAGAGGTTCTGAGAGGAGGGAGAGGGAAGAATAGGTGTAACATGGGGTACTTTGGGGACATTGGAATTGTCCTGCAGACATTGCAATGACAGATAAAAAAGCCATTATACATTTCATCAAAACCTATGAAATTATGCGGTGCAAAGTGTAAACTATAATGTAACATATAGTCTATGGTTGGTAGCAATGCTTCAATATGTGTTCATCAATTGTAACAAATGTGCCACACTAATGAAAGATGCTGTTAATGGGGGAAAGTGTAGGAGGGGGAGAGGGTGGGATATATGGGAATCCCATATATTTTTGATGTAGCATTTATGTAATCAAAAACTTCTTTAAAAAAAAAATTCAGAAAAAAGAATAAAAATGAAAACAGAAAAAAAACTACAATTAGAATAAATATTTTATTCATGACCTTGTGCTGCCACAAACAATGGAATTGAAACCAAATAAAAACTGAATTAACTAAAGACCTGAAAAAGAAAAAGTCTCTCCCTGAATTAGAGAAGCCAAGTACTACTGAAAATCAGATGGTCCATCAGGAGAGAGCTTCTGGCAGCCTAAAAGGAAAGCATCAATTCTTTTCTCTTTTTGAACTCCTTTAAAAGTAACTCTGTGTAGTAATATTCCAAACCTTTACTTAATATGGCACTTGCAGCATTTTAACCCATGGGCTGCCACGTTTTTATTTCCATTTTCAGTCTTTCCACCAAAGGAATGTGTGGGAGATGGCTATTAGAGTCATTTACTCTGCCTGGGGGCTAATTACTCCATTTGGCTCATTTTTAAAAATATTATGTTACATCCAAAGGCAAAATTGATGGAGGCTTGTTGTAGGTTTGCTTATATGATTTTGAACAGATTAAATTAGTTAATCAAAAATTATGCTAGCTAAAATAGATCTGTTGGTTTCTAAATCTACAGTAGAAAATTGCTTTTTAAAAAAAAATAATTTGAATGGTGTGCTGTTTGAATATATTTTAGTCAATTCTCTCCAATGTGAGACTTGAGTTTTAATGCCTCTAAAGGGCAGCTATGAGGAACAAAAGCATCCAAAGATACATAGACTGGAAAGAGTATTCACCTGTGACTTCCTATAGCAAAAATTCTCTCTAAAGAATGGGATACAAGGAACTCCAAAGAGTGAAGGGGAGCCACAAGGGACATCTGGAAATTCTGGGTGAACAATGAGGGAAGAATAACATGGGAATCACCACATCTGTCTCCCAAAGTTTTATTAGGGAAAAAAATGGGGTAACAAAATTTCCTGGCCCAATGCTGGGCATATGGTAGGTACTCAATACGTGTTCAATAAATTTGAGTTCAAGTCATTTAAATATATAAATACATATGTATATATAATTAAATGTATACATACAAATACATGCATACACATACATAATCTATCCATCTATCCATCCATTATATATGTATAACCCACCAATAAGGAGGAAAGTATTATGGTGCACTAGCATTTGGGAAACTGAGACCATCCTGGCTCTGTTGCCTTTATGGTTAAATGGGTAATAGGTCCAACCTAAGACTGCAGATACCGTGAGAAAGCAGTTCCTTACATCTTTTTCTTTATTCCCAGAAACTAGGAATAGAGCAGTCAGAGCAGTAATTCTTAATTCTGGGTACATATTGGAGCTTCTTGAAAATAACTGATACCCAGTTCCCACCTTTCCATAGAGTTGGATATAATTAATCCCCAGGTGATTCTAATGTTCTGCCTTCAGTGAGGACCAGTGAGTTAGATGGTCTCAGCTGACAAACATTCAAAAATAAATTAATGTGGTAATTAAGATAAAACTATCTTTAACTTTTAATTATGAACCATTTCAAAATACATAAAAGTGTACATTTATATAATGAAATCCACATATGCCCATTACTTGGATTTCATAATTATTATATTTTATATTTGCTCCATTTATATATACATATAAACATATATGCATTTGATGAAAATTTTTAGAGTAAATTACAGACATTTTGACACTTTACCATTAAATATTTATTTCTGTATACACCAAAAAATAAGGGATTTTTTCTTAACCATAATAACATCACAACTTACAAAATTAACAGTACTTATTTCATATCTTCTAATACTCTGCTCATATTCAAATATCCTTCATTGTCCCAAAAATGTCTTTGGGAAATATATTTCTTTTTGGTTTGTTTGAGATCATATGTTAGTGAGGAAAATTTAAAAGATAAAAGCTTAAAAATGGACCAACATTTTCATGAAAATATCTCATTATCTATACAGCCAAGGTCTAAAGAGAGAATCAAATAAATTCACTCTACCATGGAAAAAGAAAATCTCAATGAAATAAGCTTACCACTCCAGTGACACATTTTAAAAAGCAATCAAATCTGGTTGAAGGGATATACGGGACTTCTCTCTACTACTTTTGCAACTTCCTAGCCATTAAATCTGAAATCCTGACTCCTGTCTTCTAAGTCTTGTCTTGTCATTGGTACATTACACACGCATATGTTATGTAGGTGTCTACTTTCCCGGCAGGATATTGTCTTTTTTTATTTCTGAGTAATAACACCTCAAAGGTTTTTGTGAGAATTAAATTAGTCACCATATGCAAAGCACTTGGAACAATGCCTGGCACATCGTGCTGTAGAAATTTTACCTGCTACCTATTATTATAAGTCTGAGGAGAAGGTCTGAAGTTTAATATGTATAAGAACCCCTCAGAGGGTTGTGGTAAAATATACATTCTAGGGCTTCTGTCTCAGGGATTACGCGACAATAGGTCTGAGTTGGTACAAAGGAACATGCATTTTCGTGAGTCCCTCAGGTATTGTGAGCGTTTGAGGAACCACAATTAAACAAGTGATGAGGCTGGGTGACGTCTGAGGAGAAAACCCTCAGACAAAACAGTTTTAAAAGTCTGCTATGTCATATGTTGAAAGCAGGGAGTGGGGACAAAATATACATAACTCTGTTTGAATGTATGCAAACGTGTGTGTGTGTGTGTGTGTGTGTGTGTGTGCGCGCGCGCGCGCGCAAACAAGCTAATCCCTGTTCTGAAAGATTCCGCTACTCCACAGGGGTCCAAGAAACACTTGAAAATGTAAGCAACCATAGCAGAGTAAAGAGGCAATAAAAAATAATCATGTAAATGATACATTTCTACTCTTCTAATAACCCACACAACAAGTTCTTCCTTTTGAGACTTGTTCTGAAGAAAATGTGATTTATCTTCTGAGTGTCATTTCTAATTAAGCTGACTTTTGAAAAAAAATATAATATTGCAGGATCTGTGCTCTTAACGTCTATTTATATGAAAATTGCAATGTAGTAGAGTACACTATCTTTTTTAGAGCTCTCTTCAAAAATCAATTGATGATAGAAGTAGATTTATATTTGATTGATTAAACATATATAGGTGTGGCTGTTTATGCATATAAATATAAATTATTTTCACCTTTGTTATTAATTTATGAACTATTTTATAGGAAATGTACACTATTTCTTCATAGAGAATGCAAAACAGAGCAGACTCGAGGGAAGAAATAGCCCAATATTGGGTAATCTAAATGGGAAGCTGTAAATAGATCTCCATTTTAAATGGAATAAATAAACCAAGTTAAAAACTGAATGAAAATCATGCTCTTTAAAGCAATATTGTTTCCAAGGGTTGTATAAAATTCCTCAGCAATTGCTCAGAAGCTTCTGGTTTCCACAGAGCACTGTTTGCCTTTGCCCTAATTACCTCTGGTTTCTACATCATATCCCTGATTCTGTCATTGAGTGACTTTGGGATGCTTTCTTTCAAATACCTCAGTTTACCAGCTTACAAAATGGGGGTAGCAATCCTTGACACCTTCTTACTTCACTGAGGTATTTCAAAGATTAATGAGTCACTAAAGCTTTGAGTTGCTCTGATCAAAGGCACTGTATAACTACAAAGAATTGTCATTATTTACCAGTAGCTCCTTTTTACTGTGCCCCTAATGAGCACTGTGGTCAGCAATAACTTAGAGGAAAAAAATAGGAGGTAAAAGTTAAGAAGGCTGTTTCTCTCCATACTTAGAAATAATTCTCGTTAATATTAATTGGTGTTATGCAGACATATTGAAAATGAGACTTGAGACTTCCTGCAGACTGATGGTTCCTGTTGGAAAAGGTTACACCAACATTCGGGTGTAGAGGATTGAGCATATTGTGAGTTTTCCTTGCATTTGTGCAAATTCCATATAAAACTCACATTTCAACAGAATTGGTAGACAGGACACGGTATCAAACACATTCACATTGGGATTATCTTCTAGAATATCTCTTTTTTCTCATCTTAATGACCTTATGCAATTTCACTGACAAATCTCACTTGCACGCATGCATGCAGACATAAATTTTACCTCACTTTTCTTTGGGAATGAAGGTAATCCAAAATTTTATTTAGAGAAGCTCTGAATTTAATTGTTGGTTGGCTGGAAATTTTCAACACACAGGTATAAATTTAGTTTCTGCTCCCTCTCAAACGATCTACTATTGTACCATTAAATATCCTGGCACATTAAATACTCAAGGTAAACAATGTAATAGCAAAAATGGTACATGTTCAGTACACGCTCAAAAAGACTTCAACTTTTCCAAATTGATAAATGCCACCGAATCATAGTACATATCTCAAACAACTGGAGAATAGTTTATAAATATTAGGAAAAAAAAAAAACAAGCAGTTTTATTTTACTTAGTCCCTCCTAAAAGTGCATGTCAGGATCTTCTCCCACCACTCTTGAGAAACATTTGGGGTCTCTGATAAGCAAGAAGGAGTGCCACTTCTCAAAGCCTTAGTGGTCCCATCTCTGAGCAGTGTTCTTTCTCAGCCTCAGGCTTCCTTCATATCCAAAGCTCTATCCTAAAATAAAGGAAGCACTTAGCAACTAGAAGCACTTCAGCTGAAATGTTTGTGAAATAAGTACATTCTTCCGTACTCAGGGTAAATGAATTTTTCATGAGCTAAGATCTATATAGAAAAGTTTTCATGAAAATCTAGTACTTTTTTAGGAATAACAACACTTACATTGCCTTCATGACGATGGAAAGACTTGTCGTTCACTTGATTTAGTCTTAAGCTAAGAAAACTCTAACTGGATTCGTGATCCTATAAAGATATAAACTGGAAGGTGAATGGTGCATATTTTCTGCAACTAAAAAGGCATGATTCATTCATCTGGTGTGTTACATATAAAACACTTATTCAATACATATCTAATTGACAAATATTGAACTCCAGGCTGAGTGTTGGGTAGAAAGACAAACAAATGAAAGGACAAAATTCCTAACCTCAAGGACTCTAGAGCATGACAAAGGAGACATGATATTTACAAAGAATACAGTGAAAGGTGTGAAAAGAGAAGTGCCAGATATTGGGTTCCTGAGAAGAAATGATAATAGTATGTGACCAGGTAGGGACTTTGGGGGAAAAAAATGTCAGAAATGATTTAAAATGCAGTATATATCTCAAAAAAATTGCTTTTAAAAAATAATTAAAGTATAAAGGACTGAGAAAAATGCAGTATGTAAATTTGGGAAATGACAATCTAAATATTTGAAAGTGGGGGAAGGTATGTAGGTATGAATTCAACAAAAGGTAATGTAGGGATGCTAGTCAAAATTTTGAGGGGAGCAGGTGTAGCTCAGTGATTGAGCACCTGCTTCCCTCGTATTAGGTCCCAGGTTCAATTCCCGGTGGTTCTAAAAAAAAAAAAATTAATGCTCCATATTTTCAAAAGTAAAGGAATTATTGTCTTGTAATTAGTTCTTTTTTGGACACTGTTTGGCCGGCTTTAACTGCTAGGAATGGCCACTGATTCTTTGAGCTACATGTCTCAACTTTGTTTTTCTCAGTTTTACAAAGACAAGATAAAACAATGCTATCACTCACTACATAAAATAATGTTGGTCCATATTCTACCACAGGAAAATGTACAGCCTGTCAAATCACTTAATTTGGCCTGGAATGTCACTCCCTCTGAAATGTAAATTACCGGGTGAATGATAAATATTTCTTTTCAGGAGGCACCAGGGATCGAACCTGGGACCTCCTACATGGGAAGCAGGTACTCAACCACTGAGCTACATCTTCTCCCCAATTGACATTTTTACATTCAAAAGTCATATTCTTTTAATACTGTGTACTGCCATTAGCCATGTTGGCAATGGTTAAGACTCTCTAGGTCTGACTCCTGACTCAGCAACTTATTTGCTGTAAAACCTTTCCAAGTTACTTAGCTTTTCTGTGCCTCAGTTTCCTCTTCTGTAAAATGCAAATAATGCTCTCCTTTTAAGAGAATAGAGTGCTAAATCATGCAAAGTGCTTAAAATGGTGTCAGCAGGTATGCAGTGAATGCTAGCTATGATGTTGTTAAATGGCCTTTTCTTTATTCTATGATCCTTAAATATTTTTAAAAGTTATTTGTATAGATGGTGATGATGGTAGCATATTATTGTGAATGTAATTAACAGCACTGAATTGTATAGGCGAATGTGGTTAAAAAGGGAAATTTTAGGTCATATGTGTTACTAGAATAAAAATTAAAAGATTAAACATAGAACTCTATAACATAGTGAACCCTATTGTAGATGATAGACTATCGGTACTACAAGTATTAGTCAGTAGTAAAAGTAAAATAATGTTCTTTCCATGAATTAAAACAAATGTATAGCACTAGTACAAGGTATTAATAGGGTGGTATAGGGGGAAAAAATACACCTAACGTAAACTGTGGATTATAGTTAATAGTATTCTTTTAATAATCTTTCATCAACTGTAATAAAGGTAACTATTGTTTAATTTTTAAAAATGTAAAATTATTTAAAAGTGCTATCATCAATTATAACAAATGTCCCACACCAATGCAAGGAATTTGTACAGAGGGATCCTATATTTTATGCATGATTGTTCTGTAAACCCACAACTTCTCTCATAAAAAAATTATTTTAAAAAACCATACCGTGAAACAGAGGAAGGCAAGTTTTAATTGAAAGATGGCCAAGTATCATAGTTTGGTATCAAACAGTTGGCCTTTGCTCCCCATTTCTCTGCTGACTCACAAAGTATTTGAGATGCCCCACCAGCCACCCAGTTTTGTGGGTGGGGCACCTTTCCTGGTAGCCAATTCACCTCAGCAATAGCCCAGCCAGATGCCCAGACTAATGCCCTACATCCTCTCTGCCCTGCCCCCACAATGCATGTATTAGTCAGCCAAAGGGGTGTTGATGCAAAATACCAGAAATTTATTGGTTTTTTAAAGGGTATTTATTTGGGGTAGAAGCTTACAGTTACCAGGCCATAAAGCATAAGTTACTTCCCACACCAAAGTCTATTGCAATGGGTTGGAGCAAAATGGCTGCTGACGCCTGTGAGGGTTCAGGCTTCCTGGGTTCCTCTCTTCCTGGGGCTTGATTCTCTCCAGGCTCAGCTCCTGTTTTCTCCACAAGGTCAGCTGTAGACTATGAGGCTCTCTAGGCTTTGCCTCTCTCCACAAGGCCCGCTATAGACTATCAGGCAAATGGCTCTGTCTCTCTTTCTGGGGCTTCTGCAGTGTCTAAGGAGCTGTCTCTATTCCTCTGTGCTCTTCTCCTGTGTGTTTGCTTCCCAGGCTCCAGCTCAAAACTCAGCATCAAAAACTCCAACATCAAAACCCCAACTAACTCCTCTGCTCTGCCGTGCAGTTTTATCTGTGAGTCCCCGCCCACCAAGGGGGTGGGGACTCAACATCCTACTGACGTGGCCCAATCAAAGCCCTAATCATAATTTAATCATGCCCAGGTACAGAGCAGTTTACAAACATAATCCAATATCTATTTTTGGAATTCCTAAGCAATGCCAAACTGCAACAGTGCATCTCCCCACAATACCATTAACAAGCAAAGGCTTTGAGGAAGAATACAGAAGCTGTTGCCCTAAAATTTCCTACTCCTACCAATCACTTTATTGACCTCCACTAATAGGTTGGAAGTTTCTAGTCAATGTAGACTGCCATTTTTGTGGTGTAATTTCCCCCATAGTAAATCAACACAATAATGTAAGGGTAAGCGTAGAAAGATTTGCTGACTAATAAAAATGATCAGGTATTCATTTATTTAAAAAGTTATTACTGAAAGTATCAAATCATAATACTCCACATAATATTATAACTATATTAGAGAAAACTAACATTAGAGAAAATTGATATGGCAATTATGCCTGTGATAATTTTGCCCTGCTAGTTGTCTACAGCTTTCACTAATTCATTCATCCATTCATTCATTCAACAAGCATTCATTGAGGATCAACTTAATGGTTTATGCCAGGTCCTGTATTTGGTGCTAAAGATAAAAAGAGATAGCACTTTTGCTAAAGGAGCTCACAGAATATAGCATGAGTATCTTGACTATAGCATTGAAGTACTATTTTTTTATACATTTTTATTACAGACATTGTGAACTTATAAAACAATCATGCACATGTGTAGAATTCCCATACAACACTTTGTCAACACACCACACCATTGTGGAATATTTGTTACAGATATGAGATAATATCGTCAGACTATTACCACTAGCTATGGCCCATAGCATACATTTGGCATCTTTTTCCATACCCCCCTATTATCAACACAGTACATATTTGGCATTGATGCAAGAATATTACGATATTGCTGTTAACTATAGTCCATAGGCTACATTAATTGTATTTTTCCCATGATTCTCCACATTCTCACCACCCTGCAATAGTGATGTAACGTACTATTTATTTGCTTAATATCAAATATAGGGGTCCCTTTTTCTTGAAGACTATAAAATGCTTTCATTCTGTCTTGCTACAGAACACGTTTTTAGTCTGAGGTACATAAATCCTTTTGCAAAAGTGTAACTGAGGGCTGAGGTTTTGAAGGAAGTTCTTGATTATACCAAAAACTTTAAAAGGGAGTGGGAATACTTGGGCAAAGAAAGGGGTGGAATTATTGAATTATTTGTCAAACTTTGTAATTGTGTTGTTTTAAAACTATATGTAATAAAATGATATTAAGTATGATATTCTCAATTTGGTGAAATTGCAGAAAAAGCAGTATTTTTTGCTCTAAAACAAATAAACAACCTTCTCATCAACATCTTCATTTCAGAAATGTTGATTTGGTACTAAGGGGTAAGAAGATCTCTGGCCAAAATGGCTAGCTGAGAGCCATTTGAACTTTCCTTGAACTTTGACAAAACATTTTCATGGTTGCTAGTGGTGGACCATATATAAATGAAAGATAAAGGGACAGATTATAGATAAATCAGCAATCTTCTATATTATAATGCTAAATTCAGGAGGTTTAGAATAAGATAAAGGTTAATAAGTCATGAAATTTTACCATAGATTATTCAGTTCTCCCATTCCATCTTTTTCTGCAAATGGTTCTGTAAGCACATATAAACCTATACTCCAAATGTGACAACACAGGTTCTTCTCCTTTCTAAGACCAATTCCATGCAAAAGAGGCGTAGCTTCCTTTACTGGCACATGTCCTAGTTTTAGGTGCCATGACTTCCATGAGAGAGCATGAACCATAGCCTACGGCTCACTTGAGTGCTAAGGAAATGCCCCAATCAGAAATAAAGAAATTTCTGCACATCAGATTCTTGCCCACAGTTATAACCTCAAACTCTGTTACAGTCTATATACCAAATTTTCAATTATTTTTGAGTAAGAAGCAGTGCATCATTCTCTAGATACAAAGAGAATGATTATCCTTGGAGCATCCCTGACCACTAGAGATGCATGCTTGGACCATACATATAATTTTGTCTGATTGTAGAATGACATTGATCTCAGTTGCTTAATTATAAGCTTCAATACCTCCTACTATTGGAAAGGAGGGAAGGAAGGAGTGAGAATATTTCATGTTCTAATATTAACAATAACAAAAATACTATCAGTGGCATCAAAAACAGACGGTACGTAAAATAAAATCTCCAGATGTAAAACGTAGTGGCAATGATTTTGTTCTGTAAATAAAACAAAAACCTTTTCACTTAGAGGTGCTTATAAAACATGAACTGACAGGAAGTAAATAAACAATTGTGACTGCATTAAAGATTTTAGAGTAAAAGTAATATCACCAAAATCTGTTTATTCTAGATGATACCCTGCTTCTCACTGAATTCCAGAAAACTTTAGCAAAAAACCAAGCCTCCATCTGAACCCCTTTGCTTCCTGAGGATCCTGGGAAGTTCAAAAGTTATGCCAAGTAGCTACTGAGGAATTTAAAAATAAATAAAATGAAGGCTAAATAAGGTAACATTTTGCATCCCATACAGTAGACTATAAAATTTTCCTGTATAGACTTGACCAAGTGTTATAACCAAAAAGGACTCAAGCCACCTCTTAATTTGTAAAATTATATTTCTACTCTGTTGAGTCATCTTTCACATTTATAATAGTATGGCAGTTTTCCAGCCTACCTCAAAAAAGGCCCTGAATGTGACAGAAACTGGCAAGTTATAAAGCATGACAGTGCCATTCTTGTTTTCCTTCAATTAACATGTGGAAAATCATGATTTGTTTTTATCATGAAATAAAGTCTAGATGCTATTCTTTCTCTTCATAGTTTTACTCATTATTTTACAATATAATTAATATTTAAGGAATGATAGATGAGCTACCATATTGGGTTAAGTTAAAAAAAAAAAAAAGATAGACATTTATTTCATGTAAAAATCCCCAGTGGTTGTTAAAAATTTATTTCCCTCCAAAAAGTTTTTCCTATACTAACCACAGAGTAGAATGTAAGTTCCTGGCACATAGAAATACACTGGTTAATCTGTTAGGGTATTTTGTGAAATCCATCTTCTATTTATGGAGATTTTATTACAGAATTTTACATTTTTATATTTTCTCTCATAATCAAGAATCAGGTTTCAAACTTGACTTTCACTCACACATAATTCCAGACTTGATGCATGCCCATTGCCAAATGCCAGGCAGTTATAAAGAATTTTAAGAAGTAGAGCTAGTTGTCAATACACACTGGTGTGCTTTTTATAATGTTTCTGGAATAGTCTTAGTTCAGGTTAGTATGTTTATTCCACCACTACCCTAAATGTGATATTTTTAAAATCAAGACAAAAACTTAAAATAATTTTCTTTGGCTTATTATATATTATGCTACACATGGATATGAAATATAAATTGTTTAAAGCATGATTTCCTTATTGAATAAGCTAAATGTATGGATTGTTTACAATTAAAATTCAGAGGAAAACCTAGTTAACTGCAACTGATTAGGAACAGGTTCAAAATATAGAGTAGATATCTACATATAGAGGATATTAAGAAATGTCCAGGAAACATTTCCTCCCAATGGCTAAAAAGCAAGATGAAATTATTTTATTTCTAATTCAGCATTTATTTTGAAAAAGAATGTTTTATTGTTTCCCTGGATTTCCTCTGTGATTAAGTTTGTAAAAAATACACAATTAATTAGTTTTATTTTGTACCGGATCATTGTCAGATCTTAACGTCTCTCTTACAAGCTTTCCAATGTCAGTGGGATATTTCTAAAGCAGCTTTATGTACTTTTTATAGACGTAAGCAACCAAAGCCGTATAATAACAATAAAATCATATTTCAGCGTTCTCATGAGAAGGGGCTGACCCAACACCCCAGCTAGGATCCCCTCTCCACAATGCAGTTCCTTTTCAATACCTTGTGATTTATAAATATCAATTTACCATTACAATAGCATTAAAAAGTCAGAATAGGCAACAGTCTGAACAAAGATATAGAACGAATCACGAGAAAAGGAAACTTTTGACTGTCAGGTGCTCAAACACATCCCATTAATCCATAAGAGGATCAAATTCATAAATCATAAGTATCAGAACCAAGGACAAAACCTATGTCCTCTAATACCATATCTGAGGCTTCCTCCTGTATATCATGCTGCCTCGGGTATTCCCGGAACTTCCTGACACAATGAACATTAGAATATTTCAAGCGCTGGCCTGAGAGTGAGCATTACAATCTTTGCTCCACATCGGGCCTCTGGCCATTTCATGAGCACCTACTTTGGCCTGAATTCTTTATGGATGACTCACATCATCCTCTAACAATGTAATGATATGGATATCATTTCTTCTGATTTATGGATGAGGAAATGACTTACCTATGATCTAACTCATTATAAGTGGCAAATCGGCGCCATAATCTTTAAGAAATCCATGCACCTGTTCTTGAAACTATATCATGGAGTAAGTTGAAATAGACATAATGGCACTCTATGGGACAAAAAACAAATGGAAATGGTGAACTGTTCCTGAATCACAATACCTCTGAAAAATATTAATAGAAGAATGTCATATTCAGAGGCAAAGCCATCCACCCATTTCCACTTCAGCATCCTTTCAGAGCCCTGTCTTGAAAAGAAGGGAGGTACTGTTAGTTTAATACATTATTGTAGAAGTGTCCCCTAGCTCAGGAATCTGCCATCTTAGAGGCTGCATTGGTTTGCTAAGGCTGTTGTATCAAATCACAACAAACTTGGTGGCTTACAACAACAGAAATGTCTTGTCTCCCAGCTCTGGCAGCCAGATCAAGGTGTTGATGGGGTTGTTTCCTTCTGGAGGTGCTGAGGGAGGATCCATTCCATCGTCTCTCTTAGCTACTGCCATCAACCCTTAGCAGTCCTTGGCTTGTAGTCTCATCACTCCTATCTCTGCGTCCATCTTCATATGGCCTTCCTCCATGTCTCAAATCTCTATCTTGAAAAGGAATCCTTATCCACTGCTAGTGGGAATGCAGAATGGTGTGGCCATTGTGGAGGACAGAATGGTGTGGCCTCAGGGAGCTAACTATAGAATTGCCATATGATCCAGCAATTCCACTGCTGGATATATACCCAGAAGAATTGAAAGCAGGAACACGAACAGATATATGCACACCAATGTTCATAGCAACATTTCACTATTGCCAAAAGTTGGAAACAACCCAAATGTCCAACAACATTCTTTTATTTTTATTATTATTTTTTTACTTTGTTTTCAGGGAGGTTTTGGATTGCAGAAGGTTTGCAAATATGGCAGGGGAGGATCACTGGTGTGGAGTATCAGGGGTGGGGGGATGTGTGGGGAAAGGTACACCTGTGGCATGCTTCTATGGAATATGAATGTGTTCAAGTGGTCATGGGGTTTTGTCTTGGTGGGTGGAAACCCACACAATAACTGATGGAATATTGAATTCCCATCCTGAGGAGTCCTGCTACATTCTCTAATAGAATGTCAATAATCTCTAGAGTACATGGGCAATGCATAGCAAAGGAGAATAGACCAATACACCAGGCCCTTGATATTGATGTTTGTACTTATGAACCTTGTTCTTCTTGTGAAATTGAAATTGAAACTTAGCATAGTAAAGATACTGCCTAAGAGTTACCTCCTGAATCTCCTTATTGCTCAAATGCGACCTCTGAGCCAAACTCAGCATATAAACTTATTACCTTCTTCCCTGGCATGGGACATGATTCTCAGGGATTATTACCAAGTGCCAACTAGCAATGCATTTGGAGGAAGACTTTGACCAAAAGGGGGAAATATTAAGTACAAATGAGTTTTTATGGCTAAGAGATTTCAAAGTGAGTTGGGAATTCATTCCAGAGGTTACACTTATGCATGTCTCAGGAGGATCTCATTGACTGCCACAGTCAACAGTGCCTCAAGCAGGGGGAGCTCCAGATGGCTCTAGAGTCATCTAGACACTATAGGCAGGGCAGAAAGCCCCAGGAAATTGGGACCTTGTCTTGGAATATTTGATAACCTATCGCCCCAATGCATCAGAGTTAGACTCATTTTTAATTTTCCTACACATGGTTCTTCTGCCCCTTTTATTTGAACCTATAATTAGCCCTATACTTGTTAAATATATGTCTCAGAGACTTAAATCTTCTGGCTGTTCATATGCCAGGTGAGCCCTGAATCTCAGGAGTGCTGCAGCCAACATCGACTCTCCAGTTCATCAGACTCACTCAGGACAACTAACAAAAGAATGATGATGGACAATGCCCATCCCAAAAAACAGAGTATGTACAACTGCAAGAAAGACAGTTTCATCCCTCCACCCCATGGGATCTAAGTACCATCTCAGTCTGAAGCAGAGCAGGCATCACCATCCCCAAATCCTCAAGATTGAAGAATGAACAAGCTTAAGGGGGGAATACAACCACGGACCAAAGTAGACTTATTATTATTCTAGTAATGGAAGAAATTGTAACATTGATATAAAGACAGTGGTCACCAGAGGTATTGAGGGGAGGGAGAGGGAAGAATAGGTGTAACATGGGGCATTATGGGGACACTGCAATTTTTCTGCATGATATTGCAATAGTGGATACAGGCTATTATACATTTTGTCAAAACCTATATAAAATTGTGCAGTACAAAGTGTAAACCATAATGTAAACTATAACCCACGGTTAGTAACAATGCTTCAATATGTGTTCATCAATTGTAAAAAATGTACCACACTAACGAAAGATGTTAAAGCGGGAAAGTGTGTGTAGGGGGGAGGGGTGGGGTATATAGGAATCCCCTATATTTTTAATATAACATTTATGTAATCTAAAGCTTCTTTAAAAATAAAGGAAAAAAATCTTTCTTTCCTTTCTCTTTTAAGGACATCAGTCATTCGATTTAGGGCCTACTCTAAATCTAGGATGAGCTCATCTGGAGACCCTTAACTCAATTATATCTACAGATACCCTATTTCCAATTAAAGTCACAACCACAGCACCAGGGGCTGGGATTTGGACATATCTTTTTGGGAAACACAATACATCCCTCTACAGGAAGCATCCTGGTGGCCATGACAGAAAGACTGTACTTTCTCAACGAGCAAGTTAAGGAAATTTATCGGGAAACTTCAAAATAGATGAAAACTCGGTGTGTCCAGGATATTCAGATCTGAGAGGCACAAATGGAAAAAATAAAACTCTGTTATGAGTTTCTATGCCCCAAATTAGGGACTATCCCCCACCTCACCAAATAAGCTAGCCCTCCAACTTCTGAGGTTGGAGATAATATTTCCCCTTGCAATCTATTATTATGAAAGACATTGCTGAGAACGATCTTTTTCACCTGGTGATCTTTTTTTCCTCTTTAGCCTGAATCACCTTACCTTTCACAAACACACACACACACTTGGAGCTAGACCCATGGCACTCATATATTTTTATGTGATATATATCAAGTGACTACTTAAAGGAAACCCTTTCCTTCTCTTTGGCGGAGGTGAGTACATAGCGCTACATTACAGATGCAAAAAAAAAGAAACAGTGTCCCTAAAGTCAAGGCAATCATATGCTAAAGGCTCTTATGTGCCAGTAGTCACAACAGCTAAGATGTATAAGTTCCTTCGATGGTAACTTCACAAATACTAGGTATATTCCCACAGTATTACAACACTCTTGCAAACAAGTCTGAGTCTTTTCATAGTTCTTAATCTTATCCAAGAAGGATTATTCTGGTTTCAGGATTTATCATGATACTTCAGAAAATTCTAGAAATTAGTACTCTAACACAAAATCAAACCAGATGAAGTAATAACAAATTGTGCAAGGGCCAAGATTGATATGGATACATAGATCAAATTCTGCATCATAAAAGGAAGAGCCAAGTCAAGAATCACAGATTTTAGGAAAGGGTGTGTTCTTGAGTGAAATCATTAGATGATATGTAGGATGGACATCTCAACATGCTATTTACTAAAGAGAGATTATCTCACATTTCTTAATATATTTTTAATGCTGACCTGTTTTAATGAAGAACTACCAAGCAGAATTATGTCTTTCTGAGCATATCTTTCAAACTCCTCAATGTAAGAAAGGATGGCTTCTTCAGTCTCTTTGTGGTCTTCACAACTCTCCCTGGAACTCATCGGTGCTTCAGAATCCAAAGTCTCTCCTTTGATGCTCTCATCTATTTATCACAAGAAGATCTCATGGAATTCCACTTGCTCTTTGTGGCTTTAATATTGATTAAACACACAGTAGACTAACCTTTCTCTTTTTCGTATATGGACTAAAGTTAGTTTTCTCATAATCATCTTTTAGCAAATTAGTTTCTGTTGAAAGTACTAGGAAATCCCAGAGTCTAGAACAAGTTTAAAGGTAAAAAAAAAAAAAAAAAGAAATACCAAACTTCCTTAATCCTGTAATGTTTACAAAGTGAGCCAAGTACAGCTGTTCATTAAAACCTTTTTCCCCCTTACCAAATGTATCCTGAAGTGTAGACCCTGTGCTTTTTCTGCATTAAAATTGCATGATGTTTACTTCAATATCTTACCACTTACTTGCTGTTTTTACTGAAACCCGCCTGGGAGATGACTAGGTTTAGGAGAAGCCAGAGCTCTTTGATTCCTTTTCCCCAAGTTAGGGTCCCAGAGAACAGGGACTGAGTTCTGCACACACAGAAGCACTTTATTTGGGTTGCCTTGCTTATTTGCGTAGAAATGCCAGCTTGTATATAAATGGTATGTGTACTTTGCTTCTCTCTACATATCTGAAAACAGCGTCATCTACAAAATGTGTCTATTCATTTAGCTAGTTGCGTCCTGTAAATTTAAAATAATCCTCTCGTTTCCAATCTCTACAAAATGCTGGAGGGTGAAATATGGAATTTTCCATGCCTTCAGTGCTTGAATTTTAACAAGAAGCTTGACACTTTAACCACTGGATGCATGCTCTTTTGCAAGAAGAGTATAGGAATAGTCTCCAGGGGTACGAGCTGTGCTTCCTTCTTTGTTTACCAATGCACTGTATTGTCTTTCTTGGTCTTTAAACTTTCTAGGTCTCAGTTCATACTCATGTATAAAATAATAGACAAAGTGCCTGACTTTTCTAAAGATGCTAAGCAACTTTTGTAAGCCCATACATGTTTTCTAAAGACCTACTGGGTGCTTCCAGTAAATGTGTGCCTTGAATGGCTTCAAAGGAACCTAGCAGCAAACATTTGTCAGAATGGTAGAGACATTGTAAGTATAAGTGTGCATTACTTAATGTCTAGCACAAAATGTGCTCAATATATTTTTGCTGACTCAGAAATGAGACTAAACACATAGAGGTCTGACTGATTTAAACATAACCATCTGAATTCAGAATTCACCAAAATTACATAGCTGGCATGAAAAATGAGTGGGCTTTGTTTATAAAAAACAAAAAGAAAGACAGGAAGAAATGAAAAAGTTGGCTGCACAAACTGAAAGCACAAAAATAGAGGTGAACCCAGTCCGGAGTAAGTTCTGTTTGGGTCTATTTTGTAAATGGGGATCAAAATAGGGCCTAACCTTTAGACTTGTCATAAGATCTAAATAAGTTAATAGTTAACATATTTACAACAATGTTTGGAACAGTTCCAGGCACAGAGAAAGCACCTAATTAATATTATTAATAATTAATAGTTTCATCATCTTCATAATCACCTTCACTATTAGGTATAAGCTTATTCAGAATGCCCAATAATAATAGCAATAGCTAACAATTATTGAACAGTTACTAGATGCTCTGTTTTATGTTTTACAAGCAATCATTCATCATCATAACTACTCCCTGTAACAAATATTATATATGTCCACTTGACAGGAATGGCAAAAAATGGTTAAGAATTGGCCCAAAGTCACGCAGCTAGTAAATGGGAAAGCCTAAACAGAAATTCCATAGAAATAATAAGTAACTGCTAGAAGATTTCACCAGGATCAACCCTTTTCTCCTCATAAGCACCTTAAGGAGTCATTTTAACGGAAGACAAAATGCTTGTTTGCAAACTAAGCGCACACTGAGAAAATAACTTATCAGAATTGTTCCCCATAAATTCAAATGCATGTGTTGGGGGCAACTTACCCTTAATGCTTTGGTAAAAACTACACTGTGGTTCTGGCATAAATCATATGTGTTAAACTAAGAATTCAGAATTTAGTTTTTAAAGGATTACATGTAAGAATGTATTACTTAAAGAGTCTAACATTTATACATAGGAATTTCCATGCGAATGTAGAAAAACAGCGTGCTACTTGTCTTCTATTACCCCAAAGCATTTATTTAAAAGCAAAGATATAGTCTTTAAAAGGGCTAACAGAGAGTCTCATAAATTAGGGATCCCAATATGCCACTGTGGGGTTCTGCAGTAACAAGTCAGCTAAATCATTTTTGCAATTTTGAGTCAGAAATTCTAAACAATCATAAGAACTTTGGCTTTAATTACTTTTTTAAAATATAATTTTAATATTAAAATTATTATTTTAGCAATAATTTAAATATTTGCAACCATCAAAAATACACATAAGTCATCAGTGAATGGTTACATTTAGAAAGGACAGGTTATCATTTGCAAGAAACCACGTCTGTCAATTTACAACTAATGTTAATACAGTAGATTGAAAATAATTGGTCTCTTACCTTGAGGGTCTTCTTGTTCAGTCTCATCAAGCCCCTTTATTAACTGATTATAGAGAATTCTGTCATCAGTTTGTAGAGGTGCTAAAAGAACATATTTATGATAACTTTCACATGAGTTAATTTATACATATGCACATTTAATCATGAAAAGAAATTACTAATCATCATGGCTATTTACTTATATTATAGGTCACATACACAAGGTCTACTTGATGTGCTACCCTGCTATGAAAAAAAAAAAGCTTTTTGTAAATCAATGATAATTGGAAAATGATTTTTAAATGTTTATTGAAAGACATGCATAATAGGATACTTCTTCTCCAACAGAAAAGAATCTTATATTCAATGACTTGTGACATCTATTACACAAGAATCATTTCACAACAAACCATTATGATTTGTCAAAACATTCAATAGAATATATCCTTGTTTGATCAAAATGAATGAGTGTTTTCCACTAGCTACTATCTATATATCATATTTTTTACAAGGAAGATAAAAGAAACAACAAATATAAGTGGTCCTGGATTCTTTTATTTATGATCTTTTGAAATAATAGCAAATAAAAGGGCTTCTTAGTCCTTTTGTGAATTTAAAGCAATGAGGCCATGACATTACCAAAAAAAAAAAATTAATCATAAAAAAACATGGTTCTGAAAGAGGGTTTAAAGGGTCATCCAGGTGGATCTCCTGCCACCAGATAAAAGCAAACATAAACTATGACAGGTTGGATGACTACTTCAGGCTTAGAATTAAAACACACAGTCATCATCAAACATATTCGCTCTCCCATGGGAGACAACTAAACCAAGCTTCAGTTGTACTATTTCTGTGGTATTTTCAATATGGCCCATATATTCTTATTCCTTATCACTTTGCACTTCAGAGTAAGCCAACTCTGAACATGGCTCCAGATCTGGGTCAGAGATCTAGAAGTGCACCCATTTTCCAAGTTAGAAGATCCTGAAAAGTCTAGGTGTCTACCTTCTGCCCATACCTGAGATCTTTTGACCATCAGTATTGGATAAAATCCAATGTAGCCTATACTCAAAGATTTCAAATGATTCCATGGGAAAGCCTAGGCTTTTGTAGGCTTCTAAGGGCCAATCAGAATGGTGGAGAGTATAACAAAGGTCCATGAGGTTAGTAGATTCTGCTCATTGCACCCTGCAGAAGACTTTTGACATATTGGTTGACCTGCAAATATTCTTTTCCTGCCATTAGCCAGCACACATCACCATCCCCAAATCCTCAAGGTTGGGGAATGAACAATGGACAAAAGTAGATATTATTATTATACTATAGACATTATTATTCTAGCAACAAAATAACTCTTATCATTGACGCAAAGGCAGTGGCCCCCAGAGGTTCTGAGGGATGGGAGAGGGAAGAATAGATATAATATGGGGGCATTTTCAGGACATTGGATTTGTCCTGCATGACATTGCAGTGATGGATACAGGCCTTTGTCTATTTTGTCATAGCTTACAAAATTGTATGGGACAAAGTGTAAACCATAATGTAAACTGTCATCCATGGTCAGTAGCAATGCATCAATTGTAACAAATGTACCACACTAATGAAGGATGTTATGAATGTGGGGAAGTGTGGGAGGGGGAGGGAGGGGGGCATATGGGACTCCCTTATATTTTTTGTGTAACATTTATGTAATCTAAAATAATTTTTTTTTAATTAGTTTTAAAAAAAGAGAGGCAGCACACACTTCCTACAATACCAACAATCAGGGAAATGGGAGAGAGGCCATTCCTGGAAGATATTTTGCAGATTATTAGGGAATTGTGATTATTTGAAGCTGTAGAGACTCCAGAAAAGTATATTCTTTTAGTTAGTCCATTCCTATGGGTGTAAACTTATGATAAGTGGGGCCTTTTGATTATGTTACTTCAGTTAAGCCATGGCCCAGAGTGGGTCTCAATCCTCTTACTGGAGGCCTTTATAAAAGAATGAAATTCAGACAAGAGAGAGAAAGCCATGGAAACAAGAAGCTTAAAGTAATGAAACCCAGAAGAGAAGGGAGAGGCCAGCAGATGCCACCATGTGCCTTGCCATGTGGCAGAGAAGCCCAGGATCTCTGGCAGCCGGTTTTCGGGAAGAAAGCATCACCTTGATGGTACCTTGATTTGGACATTTTCACAGCCTCAGAACTCTAAGCTTGTAAACTAACAAATTTCCACCATTAAAAGCCAACCCATTTTATGGTATCTGCATTTTGGCAGCTCTAGCAAACTAGAACAGAAAGCATGAACCTCAGTTCCTCTTAGTAGGAGCAGCTACAAAATGCATGAAGTTTATATATGGCTTATAAAAGAATCTTAATTAGAAGTTAACATTGAACAATAACACATGCATAGATGGGAAATTCTCTGCAGATGTAATAAAAAGCCCCAATATAAAGAGTTGATAATCCTGACAAAGACCAAGGAGGGTTACAGACGAGAATAAATAAACTAATTTAGGATGTCAATAATTAGAATAAGCAAATCTATAGTCAGAAACTAGGATATAGGTTACCAGGGCTGGAGTAGAGGGAGGGAATGGGAAATTAATGCTTAAACTGTGCAGTTGCTATTTGGGTTGATGGAAAAGTTTTGGTAATGGATGGTGGCGATGGTAGCACAACATTGTAAACGTAATTAAAGCATGTATTATATATTAGAATGTGTTCAAGGAGAAATTTTAGATTGTACATATGTTACTAGAATAAAATGTAAAAAAAACACAGGACTGTACAATACAAAGAGTGAACCTTAATGTAAACCATAGACTATAGTTTTCAGTACGATTATTAAAATGTTCCTTCATCAGTTGTAACAAATGTACCACACTAGTGTAAAGCGTTAATAATAGAATGTTATATGGGAACTCTGGATTTTATGCATGCTTTTTTGGTAAGCCTACAACTTCTCTACTAAAAAATAAAAAAGACAAAATGTATATGGGATTAATACTTGGACACCATCTGTGGGAGAGAAGCAGCATGGCACAGGTTTGGTATCAGCCAAACATGGGTCCAAATCCCAGTTCTGCCACTTACTACCTCTGGAAATTTAGGTCAGTTTCTTAGAGTCACTTAGCATTAATCTCTTTGCCCATAAAATGGGGTGGTTGTGCAAGATAACGAGGTAATGTGTATGGTCAGAGTGACTGTATCGGCCCAGCACACTCCTCAAGCATCAGTAAGTAATAATATCTAATGTTTACAGAAGGTTTGCCATGTGCCACATACTATGCTCAGCTTAGCACTTTACAGTCATTTACTCATTTGTTCATTAGTTCAACAAAATATTTACTGAGCACCTGCTCTGTGCCAGGCTCTGTGCTAAGCTCTAAGAATTCATTGGCAAACAAAGTAGACATGTGTTTATGCCTCTTTGTTCCCAGGCAATGGGCTAATGGGGAAGAAACACATTTCACAGATAATTATACGAATTAATATTTTCTTGAGCGTTGTGGTGAGATATGTAAAGGAGATATACAGGATGATATCACCTATATTAGTCAAGGGAGTTGAAAAAGAACATTGACGTGGAGCCTTTGGGAAGAAAGGACATTGGCCAGGTGAGGAAGGAAAGGAGGCATGCCCCAGCCCCTGGGAGGGTCCTGTGTCAGGAAGGAGCTCCATGTTCATGAGGAACAGAAAGCCCAGTGTGGCCCAAGCATGGTGAGCAAGTGGGAAGGGACCTGAGACGAGGCAGGGAGGTATAATGGTCTCTACCCTGGAAACAGTGGCATCAGTGAAAGGGCTTGGATAATGGAGCAGCAAGATCAGATTTGACCTTTGAGACCATCACTACGTATGCTGTGTGGAGAAAGGGTGGAAGGGGAGCAGGAATGGATGTCACTGCCTTTGACAATCAGAATGGGCAAGAAAAGAAGGAGGGAGGGAAAGAAGGAAGGAAGGAATAGAATGGAATGGAATGGAATGGAATGGAATGGAATGGAATGGAAGGGCAGGAGGGAGGGAAGGAAAGAATGAAAGAAAAAGGAAGGAAGGGAAAGAGGGAAGGAGGGAGGGAGAGAAAGAAAGGGAGAAAGGGGAGGGGGGGAAGGGAGGAAAGAGGGAGGGAGGGAGGGAAGAAGGAAACCTAAAGTTGCCGATGGTACCCAATCCTAGACTCCTCAAACATGTCCCACTTTTAAAGATGTATAATAAGGTTTCTGAAAATAGAACCCTTTAAATAGGTGTCCTAAAAATAATATCTACTAGTGAAACTAGCAGTTCAACTTAAAGTCAATTAGTCATTTTAGGATTTTATAGAAAGTTAGATTATTATGTGGGGAAAGTTAACACATCCTAACACATCTTTATCAGAGAACCACTATTTGTTTTTCTAAAAAAATCATTTCCAAATTTCTGATGTAAAATTATTACATTTGATAATAATGTTAGAAAATGCAGTTCTCTTACAGTGGCTATAGTTTGACCTTCACAGTCCTAGCATCTGGTAGCATTAAGTTTATGAGCTAACATAAAAGTACAAGATTGTACACTTTATTGGTTCATTGGACAAATATGTGCCCTAAACTTCTTATGTAGGAGGCTCTAACTGCTGGAGACACAGCAACGAACAAACAGGGCACATGCAGTCCCTTCCCACATGGAGTTTCCATTATATTCCATCTTCTGCATACCATATGCTATGTAGAGGCTTGGCAATAAGGAGTGTGCATTTTATGCCACTATTCGTGAAAGCACTCCAGAAGTGGTAGGAATATATACCAAACTGATCTTTTAATAGTCACATTTGGCTCGCTGCACTTCTATTTATGTCATAGGAATATACAATATCCTGGGGTGACAAAACTTAATTTATCTCATAGAGAATTTAGGAGAGTGGAAGAAATCTTTCTTTCAACCGAAAGTTCTTAACTCACAGGGAAAAAAATAATTGAGGATGAAATGAAAATATAAAGCTTCTTGGCTATTATGAGGGAAGAAGAAATATAAAGTGTTCAACCTGTCCAAAAAGCAGGGCATATAAAAACTTTTTTCAATAAATTTAATAATTGGAATATTTCAGTTAATGTCGAACTGCAGGGAGAGAAAGAGAAAGAAAAACACTGAGAAAGAAATGGGAAAAGGAAATATGGAAGGAAGAAAAGAAAAAGTATGGAAGTCATTAGAAGGAAATGGGAAATGCAAAACAAAACAGTAGAAAGGAGACTTGAGGAGAAACAAATTCGCTGGATGAGGGGCCATATCTCTTCTTATTCAGCGAATGCTAATATACACTGGACTGTGGACATATGTAGAGAAAGATTTGCCTGTTCTCAAAGCAGGTCTCCAATTTAACCTCAGGAATTGGACAATAATTATTGACTAGGGGAATGGAAAAAGGGACTAAAGAGATTTTATTTTATAAAACTTATCTGTCCAGGGTTAGAGCCATTCATTCACTCTTTCAATCTATCTTTATTAAGCCACCACTCCTAAAGTAGGGATTTCTTACATTACAAAAAAAAAATCCACCAAATCTAACTATAACATTATGATCTCAAAGAAATTAAAACTGACAGGCTTCAACTGATAATTCAATTGACTTTCCTCCCCAGAATTTACTTTTACTAACAGGATGAGTAACTTCCTCACATGTGTTTGTGCAAATAATTCCAGGTTTGAATTCACCCTGATCTTTGAGCTAATGGTGAAAACTGGCCCTGAGACCAAGTCCTTGCCTTAATTACATGTGTGCCGTTTCATGGTGTCTGTGGAATCTGCACCGTTTAAAAATAGATGTAGCTTCTTGTAAAATAATCTTGGCACTGTATTTGAACCTTATCATTTGTGAGCATTGGCCTCTGTCATTTAAAAGTGCAGCTTCAAGGACTGGTGGATAACAGTGGAGCATGTTCTCCTGGACAGACAATGACTCAAAGTAATATTTGCCACTGTTGTCATGTTATTGATACCCTTTATAAACTGTAGTGTGCTGTGTAACGATAAAATATGCATTGTGGTACGCACATAAGGAGAAATTTCGAATTGTTATTTTATAACCACAACCAGATTCAAGATTATAGAAGAGGAAATTATTATCGTATCAGTGCATATTCATGATTCAAAACGCAGGTGTTGCCATGCATTCAATGAAAGGAATTCAACGGTAGAAGTGTCTGGGGAGCTTATGTGCTAGATGCACCTTAATGAAGAATGCTCATCTTAAATCAAAGAGCAGAAATACATTTGTAAAGCAACCATCCATACAACATGGGCCTCGTAATGGCACCGAGCTGCTCATGGTGGCATCAAATGAAAGCAGATCCCTGCTTCTTTCATCTGACCAGCTTGCTGTCCTTGATCAAAAATAACTTTCACTGCCTATCATGTTGTTAGTGGTTAAAACTTACCATTTAATTTGTAAGCTGCAAAATCTAAACGGAACTGCATGTGTGATCTTTGTCACCTCATTTTCATGAATGGAAAAGAATATTCTGACACAAAAATTACATACTTAATTCTAGCTCACCCTGTCTGCTGACCTCCATCCCACACTGCCTTGGGTTTATTTCCTCATCCATCAGTGGGTCAAAGTAATTTCTGCTGTATTCATTTCCTGTGGAAAGTACATGAAGTAAGGGTCAGTGATTATTAGAAGCACATGAACCAAAATGTTAATTTTGAAATCGACACCAGCACGGAAGGGCCATTTTAGCTACTTTATAAGCTTAATTTTTTTACAAGTCTTCCCGGCCTCCCTTTTTTATAATTATCATCTTGCAAAAGGTCAGAAAAGGTAATTTGAGAAACAAGTTCACGCTATCCTTCTGTTGCTAAAAATTAATGAGAAAATTATCAAATGTAGACTTTAGAAATAATTTAAACCAAACTGTTTTAAGGATATACTCCAGAAATGGACGTTGTTAGAGTATAATGATATTTAGAATTCACTGAAGACTATTTCCTCACTTGTGTGTCAACAAGCACATCAAGTTGTTGGGTCTTCAGCCAACTTAATATTTAATTATGGGCAACTATAGCAATAATTCCACGTTGAGTGTGAATGAGAGAAGAAAAGAGGAAGAGAAGAGAGGAGAAGAGAAGAGAAGAGAAGAGAAGAGAAGAGAAGAGAAGAGAAGCCTGCTTGCAAGTTGTTTTTTTGTTGTTGTTGTTATGTCACCTTAAGTAACATAAAGGAAAGGAACAAATGAGTTAACTAGAAATGTTACTCAATATCCATGAACAATCTCAACAACACAAAACAAAAATTCTCACTTCACTTTGCCTACTTACTCTGTCCTTATCCTGATAGCTAAGCTGCAGCATTGGGTTTGGTTTTGTAATAGGAAAAAAAAAGTCTGTTATCAATTTTCCAAATCTAGTTTCATACTTCCTGCAGGCTGAAATGTATATGTCTGTTCCTAGTAATTTGCATTCAGCAAAATGTAACCTATTCTGACTATAACTCAAGTTGTCTAAAACACTACTAAAGAAATAAAGCATTGTGAACTAAAAACAACAATAACTTTTAAAGTATCGCTCAGAGGGAAGGGTAAATACATGCCAGATAAGCTGTGATACTCCATGGTATATTTGTTTTAGGATCAAAAATAATCCAAACAGCAGCTCCCTTTCCAAGGCTAAATGAAATTTTGATGTGAACCTAGGTTTTCATTTATATTTGGACTGGCACATTTTTGCTGTCAGTCTCTGTTCTATCAGTGCAGTAAGTACAAGAACTGAAAATCTGCTTTACCTTGAGGTCTCAATAAAGAAAAAATAAATGAGTTTCATTTTTGTTACTTTATCTGTCAACAACCACTAGGCTGGTATGAATCTTGGCAGTGTGTAATGGAAGTGCTGTGTGCTACAATAACATTGCCATGCTACTTCACTCACTGCAATTGTTTTTGGTTTGTTTTTTCTTTTTGTTCTCTATCACAAAGCACTGTGATACTCTAGGTATACTCTTCCATAGGCTGGCAAAATAATTCACCAATATTAATATAAAAATGGTAGTATATTCTCTTATTAAATTGCCATAGAGAGTCGACAATTGCCTCACTTCTTGAAATTATCAATACAATACAAAACTCAAATTCTTCGCCTAGTGAAACTTACTAGTAACTTATTAGTAAATGAGGCTGAGATAATTGTAGTGGTTTGGAGGTATGTACCCCAGAAAAACATATTCTTAAACTTAACCCATTGGGTGTGAACCCTTATAAATAGAAGCTTTTGATGAAGTCACTTCAGTTAAGGTGTGGCCCAGGATGGGTCATAATCCTATTACCGAGGAAGCGGGTGTGGCTCAATCGATAGAGCTCCCGTTTACCATATGGGAGGCCCCGGGTTCGCTTCTCGGGGCCTCCTTGTGAGGGCAGGCCGGCCCGCGTGGCCCAGTGGGCTGATGCAGCGGGACCTCACAGCAAGGGGGAGATAAGCAGACACAGAAAAAACACACAGAGAATGGACACAGCAAACACAAGCAGCAAGGGGGGGATAAATAAATAAATCTTTAAAAATAATAATAATAATAACAATAATCCTATTACCGAAGGCCTTATAGGGAAGGTTGCAGAGAGAGAAAAAAGCCATAGAGGAAGCAGCCAGAAGCTGAAAGTCAGTGGAACAGGAAGAGTAAGGAGAGGCCAGGAGAGGCCGCCATGTGCATTGCCATGTGATAGAGGAGCCCAGGACAAAGGATCACCAGCAGCCAGCCCCAGGTCACCACTCTCAGGGAAGAAAGCATCACCTTGATGACACCTTGATTTGGACTTCTCCTAGCCTCAAAACCCTGAGCCAGTAAATTCCCACTGTTTAAGCCAACCCACTGCATGGTATTTGTTTTAGCAATGAAGAAACTAAAACAATAATCAAGACTTGGAGAGTAAAACAAATTTCAGTCATTTTTAACCAAATATCTAGAGAAATTTGCTTGGGTTTTAGCTGAGAAATTGGATCCTTGTACAGCTATGCACCAAGGGGGTCTCTATGTGGAGATCCTTCCCAAACTGTTAAGTGTCCTGGTGTGGCCAGATGCTACTGGCGCACAACTGGGAGACAGGCCCCCTTAACTTCTATGTATGCTCTTTATATTTGATGAAAATTGCTCCTTCCACATTCAGAATTGGGCTGAGGAACACATGTAAGTTATAAATGCTACTCCTGGAGTAATTTATTTAATAGGTTGTATTTTGCACTCTAGGACACAACTCATATTTTACCACCACCAAATTATGAGGAATTTCAAACAAACTAGCAGTCATTGACACTCTTAGCCCTCATTCCCTTTAAACATTCCCAACTTATACATTATATTGTATACTTAAATGGCATATATATTTTTCTGATGAATATGGATTTTTATATTACATTTTACATTGTCATGTGTTGTTTTAGATATATTATGATCTATTTTTTATTGTCTGTCTCCCTCACTAAAGTATAAGTTCCATGAGGACAAGGATGTCATGGAACATCTTTTGTTCATGATGGCATCCCTAGAGCCAGGGATAGAGCCTGGCTTATCAAGATGTTCATAGCATTATCTGAATTCATTAATCAAATAAACATCTATTGGAAAGCTATTTTAGTGCCCAAATCCTCTCCTTGTCTAGATTTTCTTTCTATTAAAATGAGGAGTAACCCGCCATCACTCTTTTAAAGAGTCCCTTTATTCCACTCTTCCCTTCTGATTTTCATTTTTCTGCTCTCTCTTTTCCTTTACACTCCACTCCCTAGTCTTTTCTTCCTTCTAGGAAACAAACGCTATGTCTGAATTTAAAAAGCACCAAAACACAAAACCATGGCCCCTGCCTGCAGAGCACAGCCGCCCAAAAGAACACAGGAGGAAAACATAAAATTTGCTGTACTTTCATAATGTTCTTTAATAGAGCTCTGTTAGAGTAGGCAGGAGGAGCATTTAACAAATAGCGGGGAGATCAAAGAAGACTTCCTGCAGGAAAGTTTTGAAAGGTGATCAGGAATTGACCAAATGAAAAATACAGAGGAAAGGCATTTTGACACAAGGGTAAGCATGGGCAAAGGGGCAAAGCCACAAAGCCATGGAGACATAAAAGCATGGGGAAGCATGTTGTGTTAGGGGATGTTCCTTGAGTTTTCCCAGCCTCCTCGTGTTACAAGATAGCAAAGCAAACAATGGAATGCAAACCTCTCCACTAACCCCAGAATCAATTTTAGTTAATGCTTTTGCTCAAATCATTATTAAATTGTTGCATAGTGTGACTTGATGCTATGACAGATCGTAAGCATTCATTCATTCAGCCATATTTATTACGTGCTTATTATATGACTGTATTGGTAAACAAGACAGTCAGAATCTTTCTCTTCACTGAGCAATGTGTGGAAGAATTAACAATAAATATGTATATTTTACAGTTCATTAGATGGTGATAAGTGATGCAGGAAAAGGATGATTGTGCATAGTGGGTAGAGTAGGAGCTATAGATTTTCAGGGTAGCCCTCAACAAGAAGATAGTATTTGAATGAAGACTTGAAGGAGTGTGGATATCTAAGGATAAAGCATTCTGGGAAAAGGAAATAGACCAAGAGGAGGATGTGAGGTGGAAGTATGCTTGGCATGTGGGAAGAACAGCCAATGGACCAACGTAGGTGGAGCAAAGTGAGCCATATGGAAGAGAGAGAACATGGGATGAGAGTTAAGAGAACCACATAGTGCAGAACCTTGCAGACAATTGTAAAGACTTGGGCTTTGGCCCTGAGTGAAGTGAGAAGTCATGGGAGGGCTTTGAGCAGATGAGTGACATGATCACCTCATTTTTAAGAGGGTCAATCTGCCTGCTGTTCTGAGGCAGTAGGAGGCAAGGCTGGAAAGGAGACAAGTCAGGAAGCTTCTGCAAAGATCCAGGCAAGATGGTGGCTTTGATCAGAATGTTAACGGTGAAGGTGTTGACAAGAGTTGAATGCTAGATGTATTTTGAAAGTAGAGCTAGCTGGATTTCTTCATGGAATGATGTGGAATATGATAAAAGAGAGAGAAGAAAGAAAAGTAAAGAATACTTCCTGGGTCAAAGCAATATAAAATATATCAATATATAAAGAGATAGATTGATAGAGATCCATAGAGCTCTAGATAGATAGATAGATGTAGGTAGATGATGGAAAGATAATCCAGTAAAAGTTTAAATCACCCCAGCATTACCTAAGCAAATTCAACTTATCAACAAACTAGAATTGAATTCTATGATGATCCATTAAACTTTTCACCTAATAATTTTCACTAACAACTTCCAACCTCCATATTTTCTGCATTTATGCTGTTTATATATTCAACAATAATGGAGAAAAAAGTATAAATCGTAAGAGAGAAAGCAGATCAGTACCTGCCTGGGACCCAGAGGGGGCTGGGTAGCAGTGGCAGCTAGAGGGAGGAAGGAATTTTAAAAGGGAAAAGGAACCTTTTGGGGGATATGGAGATGTTTGCTATCTTATTATAGTGATGGTTTCATGGAAGTATACATATGTCAAAATTTATCAAATTGTGTACCTTAAAAATATGCAGTTTATTGTATGACAATTATAGTTCAATAAAGCTATTTTTTTAAAAGAGAGCAAAACATTGAACAGCACAGGAGAAAATAGCATCCCAAGCACCTTCAGAGGAAGATCAAAGTGGGCTAAATAAAATACCAATCACAGAGCAAGAAGATGACATAGAAGTCTTCAGAAACATATTCTAAAACATTAAATCATCTACTAAGCAATATAAACATGTGCATACTTTCATACATAACAATGCTGGTCCTATACCTAATTTTATTTCAAGAAACTCACTTCATTTCAAAATTAAAAAGAAAGGTTCTATCTATTGTATGTAACTTTACTTCAAACAAAGGTTGAAACTCAGGGTTAAATCACTATGCTATCAAGACAGTTGAGACAACAAATCCATAATATATTACTTATAACCGTATTATTTTATTTTATAAATTTATGATTATTTTGCCAATTGCTTGCTGTAACATAAATCAGCCTATGAGTCAGATGCGAATCCATTAGTAAATACTCCAGTGATTCTTCCTCTCAGTTGGTATATCTTGCCCTGATAAGCCAATCATCTAAACACAGTAGGCCAACTTCAAGACTGTAAAACACATGGAGCCTTCCTATAAATTTGACAACCATGGACTTCATCTTAGCAAGAACCCTTTGCTCTTGTTTCATTGGGTGGTGTCAAGATTTAATAAAGTGAGGTAGTTTTAGGGTGCATATTGCCAGAAGGAGCTTGCCAAGAGGATAAATTCCTAAAACAGTCTCAATCATTCCAAATATGCTTTTAGAAATCTCTAAAATCATCTCACAGGAAAATTAACAGACCCGCTGAGAAATTCAAAGTAGGGCATTTAGCAATATGAACACAATAGGCTTTAAGATGGCTGATATTTAACTGTTTGTGAGAGTCAGATGAATAATCTGACAATTGAGGATATATAAGAAAGTATGGTGCTACCCTAAAGCAATTGGATGTGATACATAAACTAATAAATCAGTAAATTGGTCTTTTCAGTAATATTTTTGCTTCTAACTTCCTTGCATGAGCTGTTAAATGTCTGAAATCAGTTCATGCATTCCCTGTGCTATTTTTTACTGCTATTTTACTATTTTTTTTACATGCACTTGCTTTGCTTCCCATCCACATGTATCAGGTTTTCCTCTCATTTAACTCCGAGCAGCATAATCAGGGCTTTTACTCAAATTACACCGTACATGAACTTTGGACAGGAAATCCTCCGGTGTGCACCCATGCAGTTCTTTGGGGACTATAAGCCTGAGAGTGAAATTGCCCACCGGAGGGAGGTTAGGGGAGTCATAGAAGTGCCTTGACTCAACGAGGCAATCACTTCCTTTCAAATCAGCTACATTAGCTCTACAGAGGAAGAAAATCTCAATGCACCGATCTGTTCCTTGAAAGATTTTATGGCTACATTCTTGTTCTTTTCCCGTGAATCCACCTGCTTCATTTTGGCTTTTTACTACCGATCACTATGTTTTCTATCATATACTATAAATTAAATAAACACAGGTCTTGCATTTAAACTAAATAACTAACTAAACCATGTATATTCTAAGATTGCAGCCAGGCACCAGAATCTTACAAACTTTGTGATATTTCCCCAAACATTATTTCTTTTTTTTTTTTTTTTTAGTTAGGCCAGTAAAAAGAATTTATTTGGGAAATGGGGAAAAGAACAGAGCTTGCTGAGAAATGGGAGAGAAAGATGGAAATACACACCAAGACTTGGTATGGGCCCCTCTAGGGATAGAGAGCCCATTGTTTCTTTTAAAGGCATGGGCCTAGCTAGCTATGCTTCCTCTGAACTAGATTTAAAAAATTGGGGGGCGGGGGGTCAGATGTGACTCAAATGGTTGGGTGTCTGTCTCTCATATGGAGGGGCCTGGGCTCAATCCCCGGGAGCTCCTGGTAAAAATAAAGGAAAATATAGAAGGCATGTGGGCCTCCAGGCCCTGCATGCAGGTGCACCACCAGGCCCCGCCAAGCCATTCAGCAAGATGATGACATAACAGGAGAGTGACACAAGGAAGACAAGACGTGCCAAAAAACAGGAACTAAGGTGGTACAGGCGGAGGGATGCCTCTCTCCCACATCAGAGGTTCCCAGGATCAAATCCTGGTGAAGACAGGAGGAGAAGGATGAGAAGAAAGGGCAGGAAATAGACACAGAGAATTACCCAGTGAATGGACAAAAAAACAGCAAAAAGCGGGGGGAGGAGGGGAACTGGGGGGTAAAAATGGATAAAAGTAAATAAATAAATAAATCTTTTTTTAAAATTGGGGAACCCTCCATATTTTATGTCCACAGGGCTAGATAAGTTACAGAAATGTTTGAAACATGAATGTGGAAATCAGATGGCTGTCATTGAATATAGGTTAGTAGGACCCATGTCAAATTCAAAGGCACTCTACAGAACTAAGTCCACTCAATTACTATTTTCAAAAGGTTGACTTATAAACACATTTTAAATGAATGGAAATTAGAAGTTTAAGAATATGTTCTAATATAATAAAGAATGGTTATCTTAAACCAAAGTCAGCATCATATAAATCTCAAAACAAAACACAACCAGCAAACCCAAATGACAAAAACAGACTATAATTGGATGCCCACTTGTTGCAGTTGCATAGTTTGATGTAATTATGAATTCCAAAAACATAATTGGATCATGCTTGTAAACTGATCTGTTAATCTGGGCATGATTAAGTTATGATTAGGGCATTGACTGGGCCACGTCAGTAGGGCGTTGAGCCCCACCCCTTGGTGGGTGGGGAATGGAATATAAAAAGACAAGGCAAAGAACAGAGTTGAAGCAGTTTTTGAGAAGCAGTTTTGATGTTGGAGAAAAGGCCCCAGAAGAAGAGAAGTGAGCCCTTCGCCTGATAATCTACAGCTGACCTTGTGGAGGAACCAGAAGAGCTAAGCCCAAAGAGAAATGCAGCCCTGGGAAGAGAGGAACACAAGAAGCCTGAACCCTGGCAAACGTCAGCAGCTGTCTTACTCCAACACGTGGCAATGAACTTTGGTGAGAAGAAGCATAACGCTTTATGGCCTGGTATCTGTAGACTTCTACCCCCAAATAAACATCCTTTATAAAGACCAACCCATTTTTGGTATTTCACATCAGCTCCCCTTTGGCTGACTAATACACCACTGTCAACATTATCACCTAACATTTTCTTAGAAATCTTGACCAAAGCAGTTAGAGCAAAAATGAGGGAAAATGTGAGCTGAAGATATTGAAAATAATTATACTTTGGGTAATTCTTTTTGAAGACAACATGATTCGATGCCATGAAAATATAACAGATTTGCCTGGAAAACTCTTAGAACAAACACAATATTATTTGGATAATATTTTGAAAAACAACCAGAGATTATTCAATAAGAATCCATAATATTTCTAAATGCCAACAATCGCCACATAGATGATATGATGAATAAATAAAAAACCCAAATCCAGAATAAAGTTCCAGATAACCCTCAAAAAATTAAAGCACAGGCAGTTTTACAGACATTCATATTAGACTTTCACAGGATCCATAGGTGGTCACCAAGATCATTAATCAAAAGGCATATTAGCAACAGAGTAAAAAACAACAAGTTAGAGGTAGAAAAAAATAACATTTCCCTCTTCTTTATGGAAAGACTAATCTGTGCAAACTGTCTGCTGCTAACACTTCTTTCCAAGAACCAGTTCCATGTTGGACAAATTAGATTTCTCAAAGGCTTGTTCTTACTTCCTTTCCAAATCTAGTGGGTATTTGATAGATCAGTGATTTGAAAATCTAAATAGGGTAATAGTTGAAGTTTGCTAGCAAGTTCTAATTAATTGAGCTATACTCCGTCTTCCCCTAAGGCCTTTCCTCTTGGTGAATTATGAGGCATTTTAACTTTCAAACCACCCGAGTGCTGTTTTGAGCATATTTGCTGCAAGGCTTTCTACTGCAGTACCCAAAGGCATTAACACATTCTGTGCTTGCTGGACCTGGAGTCTTCAAAGAGTTAAGGCGTTTCTCTAAGTGCCCAACTTTTTGACAGGAAGATACTTCCGGTACTTAGGTAACTGTGGTGATTCAAAGATTAAGTATAAATATATTATAATTTACCCATACTTAAAAGTCTGCCATGAGTCATACCAAAGTAGCTTTTCTTTCCATTTGAAGCCTGGCAACATGTAAACAAATCTAGGTCTGCAGTTTGGAATACTGCCTTTCAAGTTATGAAGAGACGGACATTCAGCATCAATCATCCCTCATTCCTCCCAACTGTGCATTCATTCATTTAAAAATGGGTCCTCCTTGCGGAGCTAGAATTACTTATATTTATGCCTTGTCTTCAAGAGTTCGATCAGGTAGCATTACTTCTCATCACAATAGAGCCCGTTTCAATATGAAAGCTATCAATAGAATGGATTACTAGATTTAGTTTAAACGATCTTAATTAATACTCTTTCCTTTTTAAAAAAAATCTGGCAATTTATAGACAATTAAACTCTTTATCACATGAAGCAAAGGAGTTCAGGACTGCCCATTGGCAGGGGTGGGTTTATAAGATTTGTGGTCAGTTAGTATGGAGGAAGGCTAAAGAAAGCCTTATTTTCTGTTTACTTCTCTTTAACAGAAAATAAAAAGTATCTGGAAGAGACTCTAAAAGTGGGATTATTTGGAAACTACAGATTAATGTATGCTAGAAGCATAAAATACTAAGGTCGTGAAAAAGCCTTTCTAATAAAATGGCTCTTAAAGTGGAAATGGAACTATTGGAACTCCAGTCAAAATGGTAGCCTGTCGAAGTTTGAAATTTCTGTGGCATTTCACTCACTGATATTGGGCAATGTCTTATACTGGTGGCACAAAAAATAACGTTTAAAATCTTTTCACCAAATATTTAAGAGGATGAAGGTAAATGATGGCATCACCTCTTTAATTAAGACACTGACTGCATCACTGATATATGATAAAATGGGGCTTTCTCACTTAGTTCTTTCACTGAATAGCTATGTTTATATTAGGAAAGTCTTTGGACCTCTATAAAATGAGCCATATGACCTCTCCTTGTAGCATTTCTGTGAATCTAAGACACTTAAGCATCCTTTTCATAATATAGATTCCTGTGCTCACATTTTTATTTCAAAGGTATATGACTTTCACTGGTTTATAAATCCTCTGGTTTAAATGTGTAGATCCCTCCATTATCACCTGTCATTAATGAACTGGTATAATGAAGTAATATCCCTTTATTCTTATAAGATTCTTTCTTCAAACAACTACCTATGACAGATTCTATAAAATATTATTTTACAATATTACCTTAAAAATAATATTATTTAATATTAGTAAAATAGAAGCTATTAAAATAATTATGCCTAATAGTTGGTGAAGTGTTATCAGTGGCTTCAATTTTAGCATTAACAGAAGCAGAAAAAGATTTTACTAATAGACATTCTGCTGATTTTCTGCAAATAGCTGTCTGATTAACTGGGAGTAAGCCATTCCTTCTGACCAGAAAATAAATTAAACCCTCCCAATTCTGTTGAAATTCCCCAAACTCAAACATCTGATTAAAATGCTCTTTCACCAACTGGACAACCATTGTTTTACAACTCTGTTATGCCCTTTAAAAAGACAAGAAAGCAAACTTAAATTGATAGTATTTATAAACTGACCAAATGTTTGTTTCTCCTAATACCTACATAGAAAAGTTATGTATTTCAGTAGGAAAGATGTATTCCTGAAGGTTTATTTTTAGCTTTCCAAATCAATGAAACAGATGAAACCACATAGTAACCAAATGGTATCCAAAGACACAAATCTACATCAATTCAATAAACCTAAAGCAAATGATTTTCCTATATATTTGCCTTTTCTTAAGAATAGCTGAAAAATCCCAAAGCAAAAAAATATTTTAAAATCTTCTATAAATTTCAGAGAATACCTGTTTTCCATCTTAAGGGAAAAACAGCTATTACAGAGAACAATGTAAACAGTTTTATACCATAGCATTTCTAAAATAATCGAGGCTATGTGCGCTATGAGGAAAAACAACTCTCATCACAGATTTGCTCGTGCAATTTGAATTATGCACATAACACATACACTTGTATGTTACTTTTACTACACATTTTGATACATGTGACTTTCTAATGGCCACATCAGTCTGAATTTAAATTATGGGTCACAACTATAATCATAATCCACGGTTTCTCTAGCTCAGCCACAACCATTATAGATCTCCTCTCTTTAATCCAAACCCCTCATCTCTTCCAGAAGGATCTAAGGCCTTAAATCATATATGCTCATAACTCATTCTTCTCAGCTTCTTTGGAACATCTTCTGTTTTCTTTCTCTACTGCTCAGCTTTCTGCTTTGTTGCCTACTCAAAGGATTCTATGCTTACAATAGACAAACCACCAATTTCTCCATATCCATCATGAAATCACCGGTATCACCTTGACAAACCAGAACTAAACCACTTCCTTTCACTTCCAGAACTGATGAGCCACCTCAAGCAATTATTGTGGCCTCCTACACTGATCCCTGCTGGTAGCCATCATAGGCCATGTCATGTTCTCATCAATTCTCAATCAAACCTTTGACTTAAGCCGCTGCCCAGGCCATGTTCCAACGGAAATTCCAAATCTTCTACACCACCCTGACTCCAACATCACCACATTGGTTACACAGGTTAGCAGGTAGAGCTAGTGACAGAGATGTCAGGTTTTGTTCCAATCCCCTTCTACATTCAATACAACTCAGGAATAAATAAATGCCTAAGGGTCAGAGTGTAGGACTATATAACCAGCAGGCACCATATTGTAATCAAAAGTACCTTTCCTCCCTGACCCTGATTGGCCTGACGTCAAATTTGTGTACCTGACATCAAATTTGTGTGCCTGACTGTCTCTTTCTTTAAAATTAGTTCTTTCCTAAGAGGCAACTTGGTCTTTCTTAAAATGGAAATGCAACAATTGAACCAATCAAATTGATGATTCAATTGTTGCATTTGCTAAAAGAGTCAAGTGAAGTGTGAACTTAATATTGAATTTCATTGATGTAGTACAACCTCTTATTCTGATGGTCAAAAAATATTTTTTAAAATTTCACCAAATATTTATGGGGAACTAGGTAAACAAAGCAGTAATCTGTCCAACTTCTAAGATTCTCACCACATCACTGATGTATCAAAATCTCAGTTTTTTCATTAAATAGTTGTGTTTATCTTAAGCCACTTTAATCCACAAAGACTCAGATAGGGCTCAGTCCCAGACTGAACACAGCTTAATCAATTAAACTGGAATCTGACTTATACCAGCATGGCATGTATACACACACACACACACACACACACACACACACACACACACACTTTTTCCTTGTTTTACATGTACTTCCAGAAATATTCATTCAATCCAAGAAATGCTATTTATAAAATAGATGTAAAAATATTATATGTGAAAATATAGCTCTTTTGAGAGTGCTGGATTAATCTTGCTTAACCAACTCTAAAGAGTTGTTTTCAATGTGACTTTGCTGAGGTAATATAAATTCCACGAATATAGAGACCCTCCATGTCTGTCTTCACTTTTGTATTTCCCACACCTAACATAGTGACTGGCAAATTGAAGGAGTTCAATAAATATGCTTTTCAGTGCACGAGGAGGAAATGGGGAAATACAAAAAGCATTCTTAGTGCTATATATATTATTCCTAAGCAAAATATTGCATAAATTATTTTATGTCCAACTAACTGTGCTTATACCACTTCCATTTTAATTTAAATTATTAACACTATTAACAATTGGATATGAGCAGTAAATAATCCAAGATATACAAGCTGTAGGGGATATTCATCAGATTGTTGGTTTGGTTTCTTTGTGTGTCTTTGCTGTTTTACTTCCATTTCCTCTCCCTAAGAGCATCACAATTTCCTAGTCTCCATTGTGTATAGACTTGGTGGACAAGTAATTCCAGTCAGATTCTTGTCTCTAACTTGAGGCTAATAGGAGTAGACTGATCTTACTTTCCCTACCCTGTGATAAAATCAGGAGACAGGCAAATGAACTGAACTTTCTTTCCCCTAGGACTTTGGGTTCTGGCTAAGTGAAGAAAGGATGGAAAGAGCACAAGGTGATCACTAGTCACAGTGGCTGCAGTTACTGTTTCCAACTTCCAGGCTGCCTTGATTACTGCCCATTAGCACTATCAGTTCTCTGAACTCATGAAATCGTTCTGCTTGCATTAGCCAGAGACGGTATCTGTTGCTTACCATCAAGGAATTCTAAATGATTCATGTTCACAAAAACATCCTAACAGCCAGATTCTTCCATCGGCATCGAGGAAGGTGCCTCCAAGTGATGTCTGGCAAAAGAGCACAGAATCAAGTGTAATCCTCAACTCCCAGGAGAAAATAGGGAAAAGGAGGACTGGATCCCTAAATATACTGAAATCTCTTTTTTTATTAATAAATGTAGGTATACCTGCTTATACAACAATACATAAAATTGATTACATTCATTTTCTTTCCAGTTATCAGTCTCTAAGTACCCTCAGTGAAAATTAGGGATTAAAATATTTCAGCATGAAATACCTCTTCAAGAAACTATATGTCAAAGCCAGTACATAAATTGCTTGCTATTCCCTCCAGCTGTAGCCCAAATAAATCTTCATGTAGTCTACTACACCATCCTATTGCTATGGGGAAAGCAAGCCAAACACCCCACCAAAGACGCTGTGGGCATGTCATAAAGTAGACCCTTAAGGCCTGGAGAAGTAACCAACCTGGTCTGGGACATCCTGTTTCATGACCCAGGGCTCAATGGGTATATGTCACTACTGTCTGCTAGCAGGTTAACCAGTGAGCTGGTAACTATAAGCTCTAAAGAGGGCTCCAGCTCACCAATAACCAATCACACATTTGCTGCCACTTTAAACTATCAAGATGGAATTTTCTTTCTTTGCAGAGAAAGACACATTTCACATTTGCCTCCCCTTTGCACCAGCTTATGCTCATTAGCATACTTCACCCCTTCTATCTACTATGGTCCTGAAAACCTCATCTTTCCATTTCCTGTATTTTTTCACTGTACAATAACTAAAAGGGTAGTTTCATTTCTCATCCCTCTCCTAGCTGTCCTAGGCATAACCACTGCAGTGGGAACTAGGGTTGGCAGTTTATACCAAACCCAGCAGGTCTACCACGATCTCTCCCTAG
>JAQZBX010011226.1:28239-43198 GCA_029593785.1 Cabassous unicinctus | reverse complement strand
GAAGGCCTCTTCTAGACTACCCCCTCTGCCAAGGGCACCCTAAATAGGGTCGTTGAAACATACCAAACACTGCCCACTCCCTGACCTTTCCAGGGGAGCTGAGACTCTGATACTCTTCAGTACAGAATGATGAAATTGGCTGACTCCACCCCTCCTGAGCCAAGCCTCTGATCACAGCGTGGTTAAGTAAATCAGGCTTCCTCAGCAGATTCACCTCTCCCCTCAGCCTGGTGCCAATTCAAGCCAGCTGGTTTGCTCCCCAAACCTGTGAGGGCATCCATACAGCTAAATCAACAGAAATGAAACCCCTCTCCACCTTCTGCCAGAACTCTCCAGCTTCTGGAGAATGCTCCCTCTCACTGGGTTGCCTGCAGGAGTCAGGGCCTATCCCCGGGCAGCTAGGTAAATCAGACTTCCTCAACAGATTCACTTCTACCCTTGGCCTGGTGCCACTTCAAGCCAGCTGATGTGCTCCCCAAACCTGCAAGTGGGTCCAGACAGCCAAACCCAGAGAAAGAAAACTCCTCTCACTCTCGGAGAATTCTTCTCTTCTGGATTGCCACTGTGAGTTGGGGGTCATCCAAGTCATTTGCCCTGAGGGTGGAGCTTAGCCAGCTGATGAAAAACTCATGATTTTATCTTAAGCAATCCACCTCGCTGTCCACCTCCCTCCTGATTGATGTTCCTAAGGTTTTCACTCTGTGGGCTCCCAGACCAGACCACTCAGGCAGGTTCCTCTCCCCAATGAGCTGTCCTCTGTGAGAAAGATGGGGAGTGCCCACCTGACCTGATACCATCTTGCCCCTCCTGACTTCACAAAATAGACTTTAAATGCGAAACTATTGTAAGAGACAAATACAGAAACTATATATTAGTAAAAGGAGTAATCTTTCAAGAAGAAAGTACGATAATAAACATTTAAGCACCGAATCAGGGCATCTCAAAAACATGAAGCAAACCCTGGAAAGAATAAGTAGAGAAATAGATGCCTCAACAATTATAGACATTAGACAGAACATCTTGACAGATAATTAATAAAGAAACAAAGACATTGAATAATACATTAGAAAATCTGGACCTAATAGATATATATAGAATGTTACACCCAAATACAGCAGGATATACACTCTTCTCGAGTGCACATGAATCAAACTCCAAGATAGACCACATGCTAGACCACAGAACAATTCTCAATGAATACAGAAAGATTGAGATTATGCAATCTGACCACAATGGAATAAAATTAGAAATCAGTATGGGCTGAAAACCAGATTAGGCACAAAGATATGGAAGTTAAACAACACATGCTAGGGCAAACAGTGAGTCAAGGAGGAAATCTCAAAAGAAACCAGTAGCTACCTTGAAATGAATGAAAATGACAGCACAATATATCAAAACCTATGGGATGCAGCAAAAGCTTTATTGAGAGGGAAGTTCATAGCCATAAATGCATATATCAAAAAAGAAGAAAGAGCTAAAATTGAAGGACTAACTGCACACTTGGAGGAATTGGAAAAGCAACAACAAACTAACTCCAAAGGAAGTAGAAAGAAGGAAATAGCAAAGATTAGAGCAGAACTAAATGAAATAAGAATTGTAACCATTGGGCAATTTGATATAATTATGAATTCCAAAAATATAATTGGATTATGATTATAAACTGATCTGTTAATCTGTGCATGATTAAGTTATGATTAAGGAATTGACTGGGCCACATCAGTAGGGCATTGAGCCCCACCCCTTGGTGGGTGGGGAAGAAAATATAAAAGGCATCACAAAAAACAGAGTTGCAGCAGTTTTGAGTAGCAGTTTGGATGTTGGAGTTTGGATGTTGGAGAGAAGTTCCCAGGATAGAGATGAGCCATTTGCCTGAGAGTTCACAGCTTGTCTTGTGGAGAGAAGCAAAGAGTAGAGAGCCTGATAGTCTACAGCTGATCTTGTGGAGGAAACAGAGGAGCTAAGCCCAGAGAGAAATGCAGCCCTGGGAAGAGAGGAACCCAAGAAGCCTGAACCCTGGCAAATGTTGGCAGCTGTCTTGCTCCAACAAGTGGCAATGGACTTTGGTGAGGGAAGAAACTTATGGTTTATGGCCTGATAACTGTGGACTTCTGCCCCAAATAAATATCCTTTATAAAAACCAACCCATTTCTGGTATACTACATTAGCACCGCTTTGGCTGACTAATACAGAATTTGGGACCAGATGTGGGGTAGTGTTTTTGGCATTGCCAAATTGTTGGAAAAGTTTTATAAATGGTAAGGGGTACTTTGTGGAGGAATTGTGAAATATTGATGGAAAAGGCCTAGATCACTTTGAAGAAACTGTTGATAATAATATGGATGCTAAAGAGACTTTTTATGATGCCTTAGAAGTAAATGATGAAACTATCATTGGAAACTGGAGGAAAGGTGATCCATGTTTTAAAGTTACAAAGAACTTAGCAAGATTAACTCCTGGTGTTATATGGAAGACAGAATTTGAAAAAGGTGAACCACAGCATTTAGCTGAAGAACTTTCCAAGGTAAATTTGGAGAATGTGGCTTGGCTTCTCCTTGCAGCTTATAGCAAAATACTAGATGAGCGAAATACACTAAAGAATAAACTTTTGGGAACAAAGAAATCATAAACTGATTCTGGAAATTCCAAGCCTATGGAAATCAAGTTCCCAAATGAAAGTGTTCCATTTGAAGTCTTAGATAAACCTGGAACTTGTAAATCAAGATTGAAGATGCAGTTATCTCGGAAAGACTTGTGGAAAGTCTTACTGTCTGATTGCTTGGACCCCTGCTTCTTGCATGCTAAACCAACAAGGTTTTTGAGAGCACTGTATGAGCAAAACCACTGTTTGCTTGGACTAAAAAGCACGTGGAAAGGAGATATTGAAGAAGATAGATCTTTAAGAAGAAAACCATGGAAGCAGAGATCTGGAATTAAGACATCTCCTTGGGCCAAGAAAGGAGCCCCATCCATGTGTACAGAGAGGGGTGAGTTTGTCTAAACAGTTGAAGAAGGTGGATATCCCCACCTGACGTTCTGGGAGAGTTTTGCCACCCCATAGTGCAGAAAGGGTGGAGCACATTCCTCAAGATTAGGGTGGTTAAGGTCAACATCCCATATGTCTCAGAGGGGTGTACCTATCCCCCATGGATTAGAGAAGGCCAGGTGGCCAACCCATTGCTCTGAGAGGGTTGGACCTGTATGCCAAAGGTTATGGGGAATGTTGTCTTCACCTTACTGTACTAGGGGGGCTAAGATTCTAACCCAAAGTTTGGGTAAGGTGTGGCAATCGCCCCAACACTCTTGGAAGGTGAGGTCTGGAACTTGGTTGACACCCAGATTCTTGATGAGGGTGGAATGAAGAAAATGGCCCTTGGGCAAGCCTGTGGAAAAGGTGGTTCCCATGTAGCCCCAAGAAGAAGAAACCATCATCTTAAGAATGACTCTCAGACTTTGAAATCAAATGGAGGATGTCCTGCATGTTTACTGAACTGTAGAGGATCCATGACTCATGTTTAACAACCCAATTTCTCCTTATGATAATGAAAATGTTTATTCTTTGTCTTTCCATTTGTTTATTGGAAGCAGTTAAATTGTTTTGTAAGTTTCAGAGGTCTACAGCAGATGGGACTTTGCCTGAGGAAAAACTGTATTTATTTAAAATGCCTATGATATGATTTTGTACTAGAATTTCTCCTGATTTAAGGTTTTTTGAATATTGTAATGTATTTTTGGAATTCAGAGGGTGGAATGTAGCCGTTGGACAATTGGATGTAATTATGAATTCCAAAAATATAATTGGATCATGCTTGTAAACTGATCAGTTAATCAGAGCATGATTAAGTTATGATTGGGGCATTGACTAGGCCATGTCAGTAGGGCGTTGAGCCCCACCCCTTGATGGGTGGGGTAAGAAAATATAAAAGGCATCACAAAGAACAGAGTTGCAGCAGTTTTGAGTAGCAGTTTGGATGTTGGAGTTTGGATGTTGGAGAGAAGTCCCCAGGATAGAAACGAGCCATTTGCCTGAGAGTTCACATCTAGCCTTGTGGAGAGAAGCAAAGCCTAGAGAGCCTCATAGACTACAGTTGATCTTGTGGAGGAAACAGAGTAACTAAGCCTGGAGAGAAATGCAGCCCTGGGAAGAGCTGAACCCAAGAAGCCTGAATTCTGGCAAGTGTCGGCAGCTGTCTTGCTCCAACACGTGGCAATGGACTTTGGTGAGGGAAGAAACTTATGCTTTATGGCCTGGTAACTGTGGAGTTCTACCCCAAGTAAATATCCTTTATAAAAACCAACCCATTTCTGGTATACTACATTAGCACCCCTTTGGCTGACTAATACAGGAAATAAGAAAGCATTAGGAAAAAAAAAGAAAACCAAAAGGTGGCTCTTCAAGTAGATCAATAAAATTGACAAACTCTTAGACTAATATAGTAGAAAAGAGAGCAGATGCAAATACACAAAATAAGAAATAAGGAAGGGGATATCACCAGTGACCCCATAGAAATAAAGAGTGTCTTAAGAGGATACTTTGAAAAATTATATGCCAACAAGAAAGATAATTTAGAGTAAATGGACAAATTCCTAGACACTCTGAAGCAGCTTACATTGATGAAAGAATAAATTGATGAACTTAACAGTCCAATTACAAGTAAAGAGATATACTTGGTCATCAAACCCTCCCAACTAAGAAGAGCCCAGGACCAGATTGTTTCACAGGTTAATTCTATCAATCATTCCAGAAAGAACTAACACCAATCCTGCTTAAGCTCTTCCAAAAAAATAGAACTAGAAGGAACATTTCCTAACTCATTCTATGATGCTTACATTACCCTAATACCAAAGCCAAAGAAAGATGCCACAAGGAAGGAAAATTACAGACCAGTAACTTTAATGAACCTAGATGCTAAAATCCTCAAGAAAATACTTGCTAATCGCATTCCACAACATATCAAAACAAGTGTACACCATGTCCAAGTGGGTTTCATCCCAGGTATGCAAGGATGGTCCAACATAATAAAATCAATCTATGTAATACATCACATAAGCAGATCGAAAGATCTCACACCTTATACAAAAATCTATAGATGCAGAAAAAGCATTTGACAAAATACAGCACCATTTCCTGATAAAAATACTGTAAAAGATAAAAAATAGAAGGAAACTTTCTGAACATGATAAAGGGTATATATGAAAAACCCACAGATATCATCACCTTCAATGTGAAATCCTAAAAGATTTCCCTCTAAGATCAGGAACAAGATAGGGATGCCCACTATCACTGCTCGTATTTAACATTGTCTTGGAAGTACTTGTACAAGCACTGATGCAAGAAAAAGATATAAAAGGCATCCAAATTGGAAAGGAAGAAGTCAAAATTTCTCTATTTGCAGATGACATGATCCTATACCTGGAAAGCCATAAGAAATCTACAACAAAGCTTCTAGAACTTATAAAGGAGTTCATCAAAGTCATAGGCTATTAGATCAATGCCCAAAAATCAGCAGCATTTCTGTACAACAATAATGAGCAATCTGAGGAAGAAATCAAGAAAAAAATACCATTTAGACAGTAACTAAAAGAATTGTATACCTAGGAATAAATTTAACTAAAGATGTAAAGGACTTATATACAGAAATCTGCACAACACTGTTAAAGGAAATCAAAGAAGACTTAAATAAATGGAAGAGTATTCCTTGTTCATAGATAGGAAGACTAAATCTCATTAAAATGTCTATCATACAAAAATTAACTTACAGATTTGATGCAATCCCAGTCAAAATCAACACAGCATTTTTTAATGAATTGGAGAGACTAACTACAAAATTTACTTTGAAGGGTAAGAGGCCCCAAATCACCAAAGACATATTGAAAAAGAAAAATGAAATTGGAGTTTTCACACTACCTGACATTAAACTATACTACAAAGCTACAGTGGTCAAAACTGCATGATATTGGCACAAGGATAGACATCCTGACCAATGTAACCGAATTGAGAGTGCCGATATAGATCCTCACTTATGCCTTCATGTGATATTTGACAAGGCCACCAAGCCCACTTAGCTGGGAGAGAATAGCCTCTTCAAAAAATGGTGCTTAGAGAACTGGATATCCATATCCAAAAGAATGAGAGAGGAACATCAACTCACACCTTATACAAAAATCAACTCAAGATGGAACAAAGATCTAAATATAAGAGCCAAGACCATAAAGACTTTGGAAGATAATGTAGGGAAGCATCTACAGGACCTTGTGAAAGGAAATGGGTTCAGGAACTTCAGACCCAAAGCATGAGAAGCAAAAATTAAAAAAAATAAAATAAAATAAGGTAAATGGGATCTCATCAAAATTAAAATCTTTTGCACCTCAAAGGATGTTATCAAGAAAGTAAAAAGGGAGCCTACCCAATGGGAGGAAATATTTGGCAACCATATATCTGATAGGAGCCTAATATTTTGCATATAGAAAGAAATCCTACACCTCGTAAATAAAAAGACAAACAACCCATTTAAAAAATTAGTAAGTGACCTGAAAAGACACTTCTCCAAGGAAGAAATAGAGATGGCTGAAAAGCCCATGAAAAGTTGCTCAACATCATCAGCTATTAGGGAAATGCAAATCAAAACTACAATGAGATGCCATCTTACACACATGAGAATGGCGGCTATTAAAAAAACAGCAGACTAAAATTTTTGGAGAGGATGTGGAGGAATGGGAATACTCATCTACTGCTGGTGGGAATGTAGAATGGTCCAGCCATTATGGAGGACAATTTGGCAGTTCCTCAAAAATCTAACTATAGAACTTCCATATGACCCAGCAATTCCACTGCTGGGTATATACACAGAGGAATTGAAAGCAAAGACACGAACAGATATATGCACACTAATGTTCATAGTGGCATTATTCACATTGCCAAAGGTTGGAATCAACCCAGGTGCCCATCAACAGATGAATGGATAAACAAAATATGGTACATACATACAATGGAATGTTACTCAGCTGTAAGAAGGATTAAAGTTGTAACACACGGGATAACATGGATGAATCTTGAGGATCTTATGTTAAGTGAAGCAAGCCAGACATTGAAGAATGAGCAGTACATGACGTCACTGTTATGAATTATGGTAATTGAGCAGTCTCAGAGAGCTATTGTCTGGAAGATAGGATTACATGAAATAGAAAGGAGAAGGTTATGAGCCATCACCCATATGGATGTAATCTATGGTAAGGTAAAAGAATGTAGTCGCATATTGAAGGGATAGGACAGGAGGGTAGTGTTATTATTGGGTTGCTTGGTGCAGGGTTGACAGGTGGTTAGATTGGGAAGGGTGGGAGAGAAGGTCCAGGGTACTTGGAAGAGGGTTGGGACAGGGACCAGGTGAACACTGGAGATTTGCGGATATTTGGTTGAAAGTACAAAGTTGGGAATGCTCTTGTGGCAATATGACAAGGAAGGGTTGCTGCTCTGGGGTGTTGGATGGGGGAGCATTTGGGACAGAACACACCTAGAGCAGGCTTCTGGGAAGTCTGTGAGGGATCATTCTGTCATGATGTGTTGTGGCAGTGGGTGGAGACCCACATAATGAGTGGGAGGGAGTTGGAATCCCATCCTCGGAAGGACCAATTTGTTCAGAAGTGGACAGGTGGGAGTCTCTTGAGAGAAAAAATGGTTCCTAATGTGGGAGGACAGACCAGTGTGTCAAGACCTCAGTCTTTTTGCATGTAACTATGAATCTTGTCATCTGAGTCAAGCCAGGGGGTCACCATGGGCCCCGGGGGAATGGAGAGGGAGGAATAGAAGAGAACAAACGGGGTATTTAGTGGTAAGGGGAATTGTTCTGCATGGTCTTGCAGTGACAGACACAGGACATGGTAAATATCATCAAAATTTATAAAAGTGTATGATCTAAAATGTAAACCATAGTGTAAACCATTAACCATGGTTAATAGCAATGTTTCACTATTTGTATATCAGTTATAACAAAGCTACCATCCACATGTAAAAAGGTGTTAATATGGGAGGGAGGAAAGGGGGAGGATGTTGGGTATATGAGAGTCTCCTCTATTCTCTGTGTGACTTTGCTGTTACCCAAAACTTCTTGAAAACAAAACGAAAACTAGTTGAGACACTGGGGAATGAGTGGGGAAAGGTGCCATGGTACAGACAGGACAATAGATATTGCTGTGATGAAAGGCAAAATGTCAAAAAAAAATTCATTTTTTATTCTTTTAATTTTTAAAATATTTTTCAATTTTTAATATCCCAGTCTTTTAATTTTATTTTATTTTTAATTTTTTAAAACTTTTATGTATTTTTATCTCTTACACTTAAACTTATTTCATTTTCCTATTAATTGTATTCAGCTATTGTAATGGATTCATCTTTGAAGAAGCTTTGGATAACAGAAGGGTTACAACTGGGTTGGGGAAGAATCATTGGTGTGGGGTGTCAGGGATGGGGGATGCATAGGAGGAAGCTCACCTGAGCATGAATATAAGGTATATAAAAATGTTCAAATGTTCACGGGGCATTGTAACAGTGGGTGGAGTATCACTCAATAAATGAGAGAATACTTAATTCCCATCCTAGAGAGCTCTGCCACATTCTCTAAGGGATAAGTAACAGTCCCCCAAGTGCAGGGGCTGTGTCGGGCTGAGGAGGATGATCCAATGATGAGCCCTTGATATTGATGACTAGCCTTATGAGTCTTTGATCTTGAAATTGAAACTTGGCCTGTTGTTATGGGGTACCTAAGGGTTGCCTCCTGAGAGCCTCCTTGTTGCTCAAATGTGGCCTCTCTCTAAGTCAAACTCACCATATGAAAGGATTACCTTCTTCCCAGTGTGAGATATGACTCCCAGGGATGAGCCTCCTTGGCATCAAGGGATTGCTACCAAGAACCAACTGTCAGTGTGACTGGAAAAAGACCTTGAATAAAAGGGAGAAAGGTAAAGACAAATGAGTTTATATGGCTAAGAGACTTCAAAATGAGTTGGGAGGTCATCCCAGAGGTAATGCTTATGCACATCTCAGTAGGATCTCATAGAATTCCAAAGTGGATATCACCCTAAATAATGGAGCTCCTGAGGACTCTGGAGACACCCAGGTCCTATGTCAGGGAGGATAGCTCCAGAGTGTGGTGCCTTGCTAGTTGGCTCTACTTTGGAGTTTGTGCTCCTGAGAGTGACAGAGTTGGACTCAACTATGCCTCCCTGCAAATGGCTCATCTGTCCCTTCTATTCAAACCTATACTTGGTGCTGGGGTTTGTAGGTGTATGTCCAGAGACTTGAGTCTTTGGGCTGTCCATGTGCCAGCTGGGCCTGGAACCTTGGTAGAGCAGCAACTCATACTCTACAGCTCACTGGATTCACCCAGGACATCTGGCAGGGAGATGAAGATGGACAATGGCCATCCCAGGGAATGGAGAGAGTCTGCAGCAGTAGGCAGGATAAACCCATCCATCTTCCTCATGGGATATAAGCCCCCTCTCAATTGGAGGTGGAATGGGCATCAACATCCCAGTCTCCTCAGGATGGGGGCAAGAGCTATGGACTAGACTGAACTTACTGGTATTCTACTATAGACATATTGTGATTCAAGCAATGGAAGAAATTACAACATTGATGTGGAGGCAGTGGCCACTGGAAGCTCTGGGGGCAGGGAGAGGGAAAAGCAGTTGTAATACAGGGGCTTTTTTGGGACTTGGGTATAGTCCTGAGTGACATTGCAATGACAGATATAGGCAATTTTATATCATCATATTAACATGCAGAAATGTGTGGGAGAGTGTGTGGTCTACAATGTGAACTATGGTCCATGCTTAATGGCAAAGCCCCAAGATGTGTTTATCATTTGCAATTAATGTGCCACACTAATGAAGGATGTTTATGTGGGAGATTGTGAGAGGTGTGGGAGGTGAAGCGTATGGGAATCCCTATATTTGTTGTGAACATTTATGTAATCTAAATATCCTTAAAAATTTTTAAATATTGAACAACAATAACAACAACAACAACAAAAACTAATAGCAGAGGAGAACTGTAATTTTTAGATTCCTAGTCCCGGAATCACAGAACCAAAATTAGAAGGGCATATTTTTTAGATGAGTCCAAAAGATGAATGAGTAGAACTTTAAACCCCTTTGGCTACTCAGCATCCATTAACACTCCTCTATACTTACTGAAACTCCATAATAAAACAATAACTTCTTTCTCTCGCCACTGAACAAGATGAATATACAACGATTATTATCCCCTGGAGAAAGACAATATACCCATTACCTTTGTAGACATATGTGGATATTGTTAATCAAAATGTTCCTCTTTTAGTTTGATAACGATTCCACCTGAATAATTGTCATCAAGAGAATGTAAAATTAACTATCCCAAAAATGCTTTACATGACATAATAATAAGGGAAAATTGAATTAATTCATATATATATATATATATATATATATACATACATAGACTGTATTATGGAAAGTAGTTATAAGCAACCTGCAAGGAAAATTCATTACTTTAGAATAAAATAAATGTTTTCTGAATTTATAATTTACCCAATATTTAATCATGTGTAGCTTATGTACCTTTAGAAGTAATTTTAGGGATGCAAAGACAGAATGTGATTTTTACTGAATTGATATGCATATCATTCTACTTGCCTTCACACTTTTGCTCTGGGTATATGACCTCCTTTTTTTGTGGGATCACTGGTTGAAAGACCAGTGACAATTTTCCCTTTATTTGTACAAGGTTTTTTTTAATCTACGAATGGTAGGTGGAATTAGAAAATGTCTATTTTTGTTAGCACTGATAGTTAAGGAAATACTAAGAAGCTGAAAGATATACTGTGAGAATTAGGAGAAAAATCAGCATTTCACTGAGAAAAAAAACCACTGAGATGGAAAGCATAGAGATGGGCTCACAGTAATTCTGCATGGTGAATTATCTACCTCCTTCCATATCCTGCCAACATGTGTGATATATTCTGAATTTATGTTTTACTCCATTGTAAATGTAACTGATTGTTAAACAGTTAAAGTAAAATACAGGTATTGTCTCTGAATTCTATAGAGTCATTTGTTTTGAGATTAATATAGTCATAAAAAATTAAGGAGCCATCCATTGAGGACATGGCGTGATGTTCTTAAAAGACAACAAGTACAGTCTGTAATAGGGAAATGATGCTTTGGTGGGTAGGGAATTTCAAAGATGAAGAAAACATTATTAGGAGTTTTGATAGAAAGTCATGAAGTATTGATTATAACTGACTCATATCCTAGCAAAGCAGATTGTAGACCCAAATCAAAACTGATGTTTAAATAGCTGTGGTTAAATAGCTTAGAGGTCAAACACTTATTCATAACAAAACCATATTATAAACCCAGGCAAGTTCACATAATTATGTTCATAGGTTTTATGAGACTTTATCTATAGCAATGGTAGTTAGTTCATAGGTTTTGCACCATCTTAATTGTAATATGTCTTATAAAGCATGGAGACTAGATCTATCACTATGGTGATAGTGAATCTAAGAGCATGTGGTTTCATGCTCTTAAAGAAGTAGAGTGTAATAGAGAAAGAATCATGATCTTTTTTTCTTTGTTCATTATTCGAATTACAAAGTGAATTTTAGTGGCTATAATAGCATTGTTTATATTTGAGAACATGAGAATATTCAGTGCTTTTTATTCAGATATGTTAGCTTTAACTTCCTTATTTTTATTGGTTGGCTACATATGTAGAAGACTGGAACAGAATTAGTAACTTTGACTTGAATATTATCTACATTTTTACATACTTAGAGTATTTGGCTTTATTTATTAACCATTTTTCATCACTTATCAAAACTAGAATGGCTAAAATGGTGCAATGCTAATAATTGTGGATATTTCTTGGTTTTGCATTAAATAATTAGTGAATTATGATAAAGTGTGTGTTTTATCATGAAATTATTGTTGTTTCAGTTCTGTATCTTTTATGATAAATAATTTGGGTCCTGGATTCAAAACTCTTGTTTCCAGTTCTGATTTCTAAGTGCTTATTAGGTATTCTGTGTATACGTAATCCAGAAAAACCTCAAGCAATTTTTACCTCTCTAATATGGTATTACTCTTGTCTAACCATCAAACTGAATATAGTACCATATTCATTTACATAGTAGTTAATTCTTTTCAGAGTTCTCTTTTTTTTACTTTTAAATTTGAAACTCAGAACTCAATGGTTAAGGGGAATGTATGTATATATTTCAGATGAAAATATTTTTGAAGGAAATGAAGTCATTTGCAGTGGTCCTTTCTAAACTTTATGGCTGAATTAGGAATAGAAATTCAGGATTCTTTCCAGTCTAAAATTATGGAGCTAGACAATAAGTTGCAGTTTATACATGGGGAATCATTGGATTGTGGGAAAAAAGAAATCAAAAGAGAAGATTTCCAAGAATGAAAGTAAACCATCAACTATGGCCTTGAGAACAGAGGAAACAAGGGTTTCATACATTTATTTATTTAAACCCTTTGGTTAGAATATTAGAAAACATTTAATTAGTAGGAGTATTAATTTTATATCAATAAATGCAGCCAGATGTTTCTTTGGTTTTGCCTGTTTATTCTAATCACCTTAGTTTCTCCTAAAGCATAATTTCATGTGAATACAATGTTTTCTTATTTTATTCAGGTGAGTTTTTATTTACATGCACATAATTAAAATAATGTTTTTGTGTCCCTTCAAATTGATAAGTAAAATAGATGAGTTGTCCTAATATTTAAAATTATACCTTAATTTAAAATATTGTTTTCACTTATAAATAAGAATGCATTCACATAATATACTGAAGGTATGGTGAGAAGCCTTACTCCTCAGTGGATTGTCTTTAATCTATATTGTCTTAAAATTGCACCATTCTTATATATTCATTGCCTTAAACCATCTTCATTGAAATGGAATTTTTATTTCAAGTTGACATGGTTAACAATCTGTAAGAGATCGAAATGAGGAAGCTATCTAAAGTGAATTGATGAGAAAAGATAACTATATTAGTGCAGAAAATGCATCACCAGTGTTCCAATTTTAAAGAAAGTTGATAAATATTAATGATGCAATTAGAGGTCAAAATTTAGAGTGAAAACAATTACATCATGTATTTACCAATTCATTATTATTTTCCATATGCTTGAGACTCAAACTACGTTAGCAGAAGCACTACTAAACCTCAAATACTTAATGATATTTGCGTATATCATATCATGTTGATTTAATAAAATGTATTCCCAATGATGTATACTTTCAAACTGTATCTATTCATTTGATGCTGAACTTTAAATTAAAAGACGTTACATTTTGAATGAGGTTATTTATCTAGTGATCCTCAAAGTTTACTTCCTGCTCATAATGATGTTATGATGCTGTAATTTCAGTTTCTTTCTTTTTTATATATATCTATATATATGCATATATTTTTTAAAAGGTGCTTAGATTACTCAAATATTACACAGAAATTACAGGGATTCCCATGTTCCCCTCCTCCCACACCTCCCACAACACCCCACAAAAACATCCTTCATCGGTGTGGCACATCACCCACAGTGGATATACACATCTGGGGCCCTGCCACCAAGCATAGACCACTGTTCACATTGTAGACCACACTCTCTCTCCCACACAGGTCTGCATGGTATATGCTGATGTAAAATGGCATACATCGGTCGCCACAACGCCACTCAGGACAAACCCCAAGTCCTGAAAAAGCCCCTGTATTTCAACGGCCCTTCCCCTTCCTGCCCCAAAAACATCCGGTGGCCACCAGCTCCACCTCACTGTTATTTCTTCCAATGTTGAATCACAATATGTCTACAACAGAATATCATTAAGTCCACTCTAGTCCATAGCTCTTCACCCAATCCTGAGGGGACTGGGATGGTGATGTCCACTCCACCTCCAAGTGAGAGTGGGCTTATATCCCATGGATATGGTGGATGGGATTATCCTGCCTGCAGCTGCAGGCCCTCTTCACTTTCTGGGATGGCTGCTGCCCATCGTCATCTTCTCGCCAGGTGACTTGAATGAGTCCATTAAGCTGTAGAGAAGGAGCTGCAGCTCCACCGAGATTCCAGGCACAGCTGGCACATAGGCAGACCAGAGGCTCCAGTCTCTGGAAGTACACCTAAAAACTCCAGCATCACATATAGGTTTGAATAGAAGTGACTGATGGGCCATGTGCAGGGAGGACCTATTGGTGTCCAACTCTGTCACTCTCAGGAGCACAGACTCCAAAGTAGAGCCCACTTATAAGGTGTCAGTCTCTGGGGCTATCCCCCCCTATATAGGACCTGGGTGTCTACAGAGCCCTCAGGAGCCCCTCTGTGTGGCATGACATCCACCTTGGTGTTCTATGAGATCCTACTGAGTTGTGGGTAAGCGTTACCTCTGGGATGAACCCCCAACTCTCCTTGAAGTCTCCTAGCCACATGAACTCATTTCTTCTTACTTTTCCCCCCTTTTATTCCAGGTCTTTTTCCAGTTGTGTTGTCAGATGGCACTTGGTATTAATCCCTCATTGCCAGGGAGGCTCATCCCCGAGAGTCATGTCCCATGTTGGGAGGAGGGTAATGCATTCATATGTTGAGTTTGGCTTAGAGAGAGGCCACATTTGAGCAACAAGGAGGCTCTCAGGTGGCAACCCTTAGGCATCCCATAACAGTAGGCTAAGCTTCAATTACAAGAGCAAAGACTCATAAGGCTAGTCCTCAATAACAAGAACCCATCAGTGGGCCATCCTCTTTTGCCAGACACTGCCCCTGCACTCAGGGGACTGTTGCTGCTCCCTTGGAGAATGTGGCAGAGCTCTCCAGGCTGGGAACTCAGATTCCCTCATTTATTGAGTGATTGTCTAGCCACTGTGACCATGCCCCACCCTTTGATCATTTGAACAATTTTATATATCTTTCATGTATA
>JAQZBX010011226.1:0-28139 GCA_029593785.1 Cabassous unicinctus | reverse complement strand
TTGGTCATAGCAAAGTCACACACGGATACTAGAGACTCCCACATACCCAACCTCCCTTCCCCCTCCCCACCCTATATTAAAACCTTTTTTTCCATGTATGTTAGCATTGTTATAACTGTTATACAGATAGTAAAATATAGCAACTCAACATTGTCAATGGTTTACAGTATACTTTACAATTTAGATGGTACAGTTTAATCATTTTAATGATAATTACCATGTCCTGTGTCCATTACTGTAAGGTAATGAAAAACCTTTCCCATGACAACTAAATACCCCATTTGATCTTTTCTGTTCCTTCCTCTCCATCCCCCTGGGGGATATGACATTCCCCTGTCTTCACTCATGGAATGACAAGATTCATAGTTACATGCCTTGGGTATTCCAACCTACCCTTCCTTATATACCCACCTGTCAACCCTGCACCACAAAACTTAGTAATATCACTACCCATTTGTCCTATCCTTCAATATGCAAATATACTCGATCCCATTACCATAGATTATGCCCATATGGGTGATGGCTCACAACCTACTCTTCTCTTTCTCTCCCTTGTTAACCTATTTTTCAGACAGTGGTTCTCAGAGACTGCTCACTTTCCTCAGTTCAAATCTGTGAGGTCATATACTGTTCATCCTTCAATGCCTGGCTTGCTTCACTCAACATAAGGTCTTCAGTTTCTTTATGAGGGTCACATTTATTGGTCTGTGCTCTCGACAACTGTTGGAGTACAGATTTGGAATAACACTGAAGTTTTGATATTAAAAACAGACTTTAAAATAGTTTTGGTTAATAAAGCATGGTCTTTTTTTTTCTTTGAATTTCGCAACTTTTTTGTAACAAAATCCAGACAAGTTTTCTTTTTATGAAAAATATAACAAATTCAGAGATAAACTGATTGGTAAGCAAAATTACACAATATGATATAATTAAAAATGTGACCCAATTTACAACTTTTTGATATTCCCCAAAACTTTGCAAAAAATTTTTCTCTGAATTATGCAGTGACAGGTTCTTTACTGGTTTTGGCATAGGCATATATTGGACAAATATAGAAAACAGAAATGCAGAAACCAATTCAAAACACTGAGAGGAAATTGACTTGCAAAATATAAACGACATAGTCAAGAGCAATGCCATCAAGCTCACTCTGCCTTATGATCCCCTAATTTAGTTTTCACTATTGCTCTATTCTATGGTTCATTTAACTATATGATTTTAATTTAAAATATCTATGTAAATATATTTCTGTTATAAAATGTCAACAATTTATTGTCATATATATTTAAGAAAAAATGGTAAGTAAACTATTAAAATTAGTAAAAACAATTGCATTGGCCTCTTGCAGAGATCTTTTCTCTTCTTGTTATTTAATATCTAAGTATCACTATGTTAATCTTTTCTTTTTTTTTCTTTTTCCACCTCATTTTGAAATGACTTTGAGGCAGAATACATTCTACTAGGGACCACCCATAAAACTTTATGTTTTCTTCTAAATCATTAAACAGAAGCATTCTATGACCTCTGTTTACATATTTAACATGTTTGGAGTTTGTAAGGAACAATAACTTGGTCCCTTTAGTGGTAATTTGTATATTACATTAGAATTAGGAAACACTTTTAAAATTTTTAATTTTACAAATTCTGGGATTGAGAATTGTTTTCTATGTAATAATATATTTTAAAAGTCTTTATTTAATAATTATATGCATTAATTTTTACTAATGTCCTATATAAAAAACAATGTCAAGAAAGATTTATGGAAATCATCATGAGAATAACAGAAAAAACACTTTTATTAAATATCAGAACTTCATTTTCTAAAGCATTGGAATCATGTCAATTAAACATAGTTTCATAAAACTGTGTTATCATATATATGGTCTTCCACTGGGCCAGTGAGTCCTTGAGCAGTTTTAGAGCTACAGTTGAGGTGAAGCAGATGTCCATGAAGGACAGGTAGCTGAGGAAAAAGTACATGGACTGCTCACTGAGGTGGCTGCCCCTGATGGTGAGCACAATGAGCAGGTTTCCCAAGAGAGTTACAAGATAGCAAACTGAGAACATCACAAATCAGACATGTTTTCATGTCCCACGGCTGCTGTGGGATTGATAATTTGGGGGAGGGGGGAGGTTAATATACATGAAACACTAGAACTTTTGAAATTGTTGATTTATTTTCAAAGTCATTCAGTCATTTGATACATATATATTGATTGATTTAAAATAAAATTGTACTGAAGTATATCATATATACATGAAGATACATAAAAAAGATGTGCATAGTAAAAGTTCTGAATTTACAAAACAAACATGAATTTCATCATATAGGGCTCCTATGCCTTGCATTGCTGTGAAATATTTGTTACAAACTATGAAAGAACATCGTCAAAATATTACTTATCATCAATATTTACCCTAAACCCTTCTGACGTTGACTTATGAAATATATCTTTCCATATGACTGTTAGGCATTCTTACATTTTTACTGCACTAGACCTGGAAAATAAAAATAATGTCATTCTCTATTTTCTTGGAACTTTCTCAAAACAAACACATAGATATACTTTGATTTGTATTACTTTCATTTTGATACATTGCTATTTGGTTGTGAAACTTGTTCATAATGATTTCTGTATCATTGCATTCAGCTAATTGACCGCCCATGTATTTCTTCCTTAATTACCTCTCACTTTCTGACCTTTGCTACACATCCACAGTGATGCCCAAATTAATGACTGACTTACTGCATAAAGAAAGGCCATTTCCTATAATAATTGCATGGCAGTTGGGTGTGAAACTGCACAATAATAAACTTCTGAAAACCCTATTTGAAGAAACTTAAGTTAACCTATGAAAGAATGTTTACAGACATTATGAAGTTCATGCAAGATACTTCATATATGATAGAAGAAATTGTAGATTAGTAGTGAAATAGTTATTGGCCATTTATTGGTGCTCAAAAATACAATTTGCTATAAAAAATTGCCACAATTTATTATGGTGTATCATACCAGATCTTACTACAGTATTACATAATATGTATTTTATGTACCTCGAACTTTCTAAAACTTAAAAATCTGAATTCATGAACACATTTCAACCAATGAGTATTATATAAAAATTATGATCTGCATTTGAGAATATGACTACCATTAACAAAAAATCTATTCATATACGTAAATATGGAAAAATTAAATGCAAAAATATAAAAACTGATCAAATATTTAAGATTGTTTTAAGGTTTCTTTAAATACTTAAAGGAAAATTAAACTTTTAAAAAAGTTTGCAACCCCAGGTCCAATTGTACTGGAGTAAACAAGTATTCTAAACATTAAAGGAAGAAATCATACTAATCCTACACCAACTCCTTCATAAAAAATATTCATTTAATAAAAGCAGTATAAAAATAAAATCAAAACCGAATAAGAGAGAGAATTATGACCCTATCTCAGTCATAAATATAAATGAGAATGCTAAACACAATGTTAGCAAAATGACTTCAGTAAATCATGACAGACACTTAACACTTCATCACCAGTATATGCTAAGAATAGATGCTTCTCCATTAGAAATTCATATATTTAAAGAGAAAAGGTATATCATCTCAAAAACAGTAAAAAAAAATGTGATGGAAAGTCTTAACAGAGGAAAATTTTAAGAAATCTTCTTCATCTGTTCCAGGTATGTGAAAAAAAAACAAAAGAAAACTTAGAGAGAACATCATGTTCAACATCCAGAGGATGGGAAATAATTCCAATAAAGCTCAGGGTGCTTCCACCTTGGTGAGATTTGTAGGTAGCCAATGTTGTGGGGCAAGTTGAAATAACCTTCTAAGTGAAGGATAAGCTGTTGTATTTGGCCACTCCTACAACTATAAAAGAAGCACTACAGCTAGTTGCTCTCTTTGTATTTAAGAGGTAATATAATACATTCCTCATTTTGGTATGCTCTTCCAGCCCATTTACCAAAGGACCTGAAATGCTACTCACTTTTAGTGGGGACCAAAATGACAGCTACTTAAACAAACAGCAGAATTTAACACTTGCCCATCCAGCTCTAAGCATCTCCATTGATATTCAACTTTTTGAATTAGATAACCATTCCAGGAAGTAAACACCACAAGACCCACATCAAATCAGGCACTGACTTAATCCACTATTATCTTTCTTGAGTCATTTTAAATATACTTCATCATTTATGTGCTTCCCCTTAAGGTTCTAAGTTCCCTAATTTTTCAAACAGTATACACGTGGAATTTTGTCATGGGAAAAACTGTTGGTGACATGTTCATCATTACACCTAATTTCTGCAGTTATACTCTTGACCTGAACACTTGGTTTCCTGTTGTACAAGTGATAATGATACATTAAATGGAAATGCTGCAGTTTGATATAACTGATGAATTCCAAAAAATAATATTGGATTATGTTTGTAAATTGGTCTTCTCCTCTGGGCATATTAGAGTGTATTACATTCAGATGTTTTATTTTTACTTTATTAAATAATGATTAAAGCTTTGATTGGGCCATGTCAGTAGGACGTTTCATCCCCATCCCCTTGGTGGGCAGGGACTCACAGGGAATCCGCACTGCAGAGAAAGGAGTTTGGGGTTTTTGAGCTGGAGCCCAAGAAGCAGGCACACAGAAGAGTTTGGTTGTGAGGAAAGAGAAAAGGCCCCAGGAAGAGAAACAAGCCATTCACCGATAGTCCACCACTGGCCTCGTAGCAATAACAGAGTAACTGAGACTGGAGAGAAGCAAGCCCCAGGAAAAGAAGAACCCAGGAAGCCTGAACCTTCACAGACATCAGCAGCCATTTTGCTCCAATAAACTTTGGTGAGGGAAGTAATTTATCCTTTATGGCCTGGTAACTGTAAGCTTCTACCCCAAATAAATACCCTTTTTAAAAGCCAACAGATTTCTGGTATTTTGCATCAGCACCACTTTGGCTAACAAATACAGTATATTATACACTTTCCTTAATGGAGGCCATGGTTAAAAGGAAGGAGTACTGTAGAATATCAGTTCAGTTCTATTCATATTTGGAACCTTGGTGAACTTTCATCTTTTTTCTAAGCCTTAGGTTATAGTCTTCATATGTGTGTTGTAGGAGTGGATGACACTAGATGATATTGAAGGTATCATCCAGATCACACAGCTTGAAGCTTCCTGCATAAATGTAAGATGCACTTAATGAACCAAAGGTGATCTTGGCCTATATCCCAGTTTTCAGTCAGTCTCACTAATTTCTTTGTCCAATATTCTTTATTTCTCCCTAATAAAAGGACCTCCCTGAGTGTAAGGAAACAGTTTTGCATAGTTTGAATGGTGAAAGAAAACTTCAAAAGATACTATTTTTGTTATGGACAGTGAGCATTAACAAATTACATCCAGAAATCTCTTCACCTATGTGCCTTCTAAGTTCAGGACTTTTCACAATGTGGGAAATTTTCCATGCTGCACATTTACAAAAAGAATCAATTTCATATTCATGAAGTATTTAAAAAATGAACTCATACATGTAGTCATAGAGGTACATTTACAGGATTTAAAGATAATCCCCATCCAACTTGAAATTTCAAATTACTGGAATACACCACTGATAGGGTAAAAAGATTAATAATGGTATTCATATGTTCATAACTTCCATAATTATGCTATGAATAGTATACTTGCATTGAATTGCCTTATTTAAGTGTCATAGTATTTTTCAATGTAAAGACTTAAAATGTACAATAATGTTTGCAATGTTTTCTGGCATTGCTTTTTGTTGTTGTTGTTGTAATAATGGAAGCCTCAAAAAAATGGAATTGCCTAGGACCTCTTTCTATCCATGAGAGGCGTCTTAATCACAATGTGTTCTTTAAAGCAGAACACAACCTCCAAAACATGTAGTACTTAAAATTTGCCCTGATAAAAGGGCAATAATATTGACTGTGTGTGGAATCATGAAGGACAAAATAAACCCAAGAATGTCAGAGCTGGAAGGGATGTATTTTCTGATCCATTTCCTTTGTGCACAGGCTGAGAGAAGTAAAGTAACAGAGAATGACTGTCAGATCTTCCTTCTATGAGGTTTGCAGCTGTAGATGACAGCACACCACCCTTCTGTCAAAGCTGAATATGTTGATATTCACAAATCTATGAAAAGAACAAGAACAAGATGGGACTCAGATAGGAGAGGCATCATTTCCCTTCAAACAGCTTGTCTCGGCACCATACTTTCCTCATGGTGTTCTTGATGTCTGTGCTTCTCAGTGTGTAGATGAAGGAGTAGAACATGGGGGCAACCATGGTGTAAAATAAGGCAAACATGTTGTCATCACTGACAGAATCAGCCATGGGGACATAGGTGAAGATGAGGAGCAAGAAGAACATGAGCACCACAGTGATGTGCAAGCCACAGGTGGAAAGTGCTTTGCGGCGGCCATCAAATGAAAGGGTCCTCAGGGTAGACAGGATGATGATATAGGAAATTACCAAGGCAACAAAGATCAAAATGGACATCACCTCTTGGTCGTAATGATTGCAATATCCAACAGACTGGTGTCGGTGCAGGCCAGCTTTAGCAGGGGGAATACATCACAAAAATAATGGTCTACCTGATTGGGGCCACAGAAGGGAAGTTTTATGATAATCAATACCTGCATGCTTGAATGGATAAATGCTCCAATAACAGATGCCATCACCAGAACATAGCACACCTTTCCGCTTATGATGATCATATAGTGAAGGGGTCTGCAGATGGTTGCATAGTGGTCATAAGCGATGGCCACCAACATGAAGGTCCCAGTGGCACCAAGGAAGTGGGTATAAGATATCTGGGCCATATAGCTGTTGTAGGAGATGGTCTTCCACTGGGCCAGTGAGTCCTTGAGCAGTTTTAGAGCTACAGTTGAGGTGAAGCAGATGTCCATGAAGGACAGGTAGCTGAGGAAAAAGTACATGGACTGCTCACTGAGGTGGCTGCCCATGATGGTGAGCACAATGAGCAGGTTTCCCAAGAGAATTGCAAGATAGCAAAGTGAGAACAGCACAAAGCAGACATGTTTTCATGTCCCATGGCTGCTGTGGAATTGATAATTTATGGGGGGTGGAGGTTAATATACATGAAACACTAGAACTTTTGAAATTGTTGATTTATTTTCAAAGTCATTCAGTCATTTGATACATATATATATTGATTGATTTAAAATAAAATTGTATTGAAGTATATCATGTATACATGAACATACATAAACAAGAAGTGTATAGTAAAAGATCTGAATTTACAAAATGAACATGGATTTCATCATATAGGGCTCCTATACATCACCCCACCACCAACACCTTGTATTGTTGTAAAATATTTGTTACAAACTATGAAAGAACATCATCAAAATATTACTTCTAACTATTTTCCAAGTCTTAAATTTGGTGTATTTTACCCCAACCCATCCGATGATGAACATCCTGTACTAGTATTATACATTTCTTATATAGTTCATGAAAGACTGTTCACATATTTGTCCTGTTAACCACAGTTCCATGGGCTTCCTTTTTCAATTAATAAATTTTGTTTTAAAAGAAATTTTAGATTACAAAAAAGTTACATAGAATGTATAAGGGATTCCCATATACCCAACTCCCTCCCCCTCTCACATTTTCCCCTTTTAATAACTTCTTACATTTGTGTAGTACATTTGTTAAAATTGATGAACAAACACTGAATCATTGCCACTATCCAAGTTCTATAGTTTACATTATGGTTTACCCTTTGCACTGTGAAATTTTATAGGATTTGACAAAATGTGTAATGGCCTATAGCTGTCATTATAATATCATGCAAAACAATTCCAATGTCCTGGAAAAAGCCCTATGTTCCACCTAGTATTCCCTCCTCCTTCCCGCAGAACTTCTGGTAACCACTACCTTTATCTTTATCACAATCGTTTGTTGACAATTATGACTCAGTCACTCTGTTGGTGCTAGGGGTACAGCAATGAAAAAATATATACAATCTCCACTAACACATTGGGTATAGTTCATTAAAGTCAACATATAATAACAAAAATAATGCAAATAAATAATTGCAATCATAAAAAACTTCAAAGTCTCATACTTACTATGAAAAACAAAGTGAACTCTTAAATGAAATATTCTTTTTTAGGTCAATTTTGAGATGTAAATGTAGTATTTACATTAACAGTGTTTTTATATTTCTGGCATGCATAAAAAAGCAATTATTATCTGTTCTTCAAGGACAGAGAAGGTGCTATGTATTCAGAGTACTTTCCAGTGAGTATCACTGTGCTAAATCTTGAAAATTCAGTAATGTCATTAGGCTTCAGTAAGCTCATTATTGGGGCCCTGGATGAAAATCTCAGAAAGACTCTTCAGAACACTTTTATAACATTAAAAATAATTTAGGGAGAAAAAGAGCAAAAAGCAGATCTTTGGGGAAAAGGTTTCCTCCATTGTATGTATGGGCTTCCAATACTGTTATGGCTTCCTGGAATTTACCTCATTTCCTAGTTCACTTTCTAGGTTAAGATAGGTGTTCTCAACATTTTCATCCTGGGCTCCACATTTTGGCACTTCCTTTCAGAGCAGCACCATTGGAGGGACAAATTGCATCTAGAGATAATTCTTCACTTCTCTGATTCACCACCTTTTATCTCTTTGAATAGAACTACTTTATCTCCTTACCAGGCTCAATAAATGCTTGTGGGGCCATGTTCTGGAATGTTCTTGTTAAAAAGGAAGTTTTTATTTCATGCAAATTATTATGCTACATTTCTTTCTTCCTTCCTGCAATCAGAAGTTACCTCATCTAAAATGTGTGACAAAACTACTAAACTCAAGGATCAGTTTTATTTTAAAAACATAAAACTTACCCACTGATTAAAATTAATCACATACCCCTGAAAATTTACAACAGCAATTGAACCAAATGCCTTTTACTTTGCATGGTTTCCTATGAAGTTGTTTTAGAAAAAAAGCACATTTGATATACATATAGAATATGAGTATGATTTTAGGGAGTTCATGGATTTGTTATTTGAATTTCATCCATGGGCTCCAAATTACTATCCTGTAGTCTAATATCTTGCAAAATCTCTGGAAGTTTTACTTCCACATAATCAAAAGTCCAATTGCAATAGTCTTGAATGTGGTGTAATTTTTTAAAAATAAAAAATTCTTTTCACTGTGAGTCATCTTTCCTATGCTTGAAAATGGTAACTCCTCCTTGAAATTTGCTGAGATATAAAAGTAAGTAAATTAAATAAATATATATATCATATGTTTAGAAATAATCAATACAGTAAAGATATAAGTTTACCCAAAAAATCCATATATTGAATAATTTAAAATCAAATATCTGACAAAAAATTCATGAAATTTTAAAAGTTGATTCCAAAATTTGGAAATAGTTAATATCCAAAATAGGTAAGTTAGCTTTCTAAAAATAGCAAAGAAGTATACCTATCCTTGCAAATATTGAAGTACATTATGAAACTATGGCATTTAAAGTATATTTGGAATGAGCAGAATGATAGACTTGAAGGAAGTCAGTAAACATACCCCTAAGTGTATTGGGATTTTGAATCATATGAAATAACAGATTTTTCACATATTAGGAATTTCAATCTCTATCTGAGGAAGAAGAAAATAGGAAACTTTGTCTCACTGGTCATAAAAAATATATTCCAGATGGTTGAAAGATTCAAATGTATCAGAGAAAAAATATACATATTGGAGGAGCAATTAGCAGAATATATTTATAGATTAGGGTAGAGAAAAATTTTAAAACACATAGAGCAAATTCATAAAGAAAAATATAATACATTTTAAACTTCTGTGTGACAAAATTCAATATGAACAAAAATATTTTAAAAAGCAGCAGAATGTGAGTAACTGTAAGTCTTACAAATCAATAATATAAATATAAGTAACCTGATTTTGCAAAAGAGTAAAATATTGTAATAGGAATTGGAATAGAAATTCCAGTTGTGCACTTAGCATATATAAAAATAATCTATTAGGATAAAGGAAATGCAAATTAAACGATGAGATATTTTTATCATACATCATTTTCATGAAATTAAAATGGAAAAACCTGTCCATATAAAAGTTTGATGATGTTTTAGGAAATTAGCATGTTTTCTCTTGAAACTGCCTTATATTCTTTGTAACTGTTCTCAAATTTGGAAAATAGAAGTGATCTAAATATCTAACAATAATAGAACATAAATAACGTGTGATAGGTAATTATTATGGAAAATAAGTCAAAAGTTTACATTTGGGTTCCATCTGGTACATCTAAAATGAATAAATCTTTAAACTATATTGTTGAGCTAAAAGCATTAAGCACACATTGATAATCAGAGTATGATAACCTATGTGTTAAAAGATTCTCCAAAACAATGTCATTTAGGTTATACGAACACCTGTGTACTCTTTAATGACTAGGAAAATGTGTAGAAGGAAATATTTCCTTTTGGGGAACAAAGGGAATGAAGGCCAAAGTGGATTTTAGTGTTATACAATATTCTTATTCTTTTTAAAGGATATCATATTTCAATATTATTTCCATAAAGTTAATTAAATACTCATCAAGTTTTAACATGATATAAGAATAATGCATAATTTAATGAATAAAATATAACAAAGTAAAATACAAACCACAATCCAGTATTACAATTCAGGGAACTGTTGCAAAACTTATTCTTTGGCAGTTATCACATTGTTTCTTCAATTACCCTTAGTAAATTGCACATAGATGCTATTCCCTAAGCATTATATCCCATGAATTTCCATTATTTGAATTCCAGATGCATATAACTAGGCAGCTATATTTCTGCTACCCTCCGCCTGTAAGGAGATATTTGACATAAAGAAGCAGGAAACATCTATATCTGTACCTACATTTACAACAAAATCCTCATCTCTTTTTATACCAATACCTGTATTTGATTTTAATATCAGCATTAAAAAGTATGAGTCTGTTTACACTTTTATAATTCTATAACATATGGATAAATCCTAAATTGATCTTTAAAATCTAATCACTGTTATTATTGAGTAAGCAAAGTTATAATTTGTTCTTTTTTCACCATTCCTTGATTTACTGAACAAACAACGTCTCTTATGAAAGGAAACATAACATTTGTAGCAGGTGAGAGAAGATGCTGAATAATCGGTGTGCTACACACAAGGTTAACAGCCTCTGGTATGTATACACTGAATAGAAATGCCATCATATTTAAAACTTCTGATTACCTGAAATCAACATCTCTGTTGTAAAAAATTCATGCAGAAAATCCACAATGGACAAAATCCTGAAAGGGACATGCAGGGCACAAATGTTCATGCTGCATCACCCTGACCTCTAAAAAGAATAAAAATGGAAAATCATTCAACCCTTGATTTTCAAGGTCACATTGATTTCCTTAGCCTAGGGTAGTCCTCAACTCCTAAAATATAATTTGAGATTTTACCCACAAAGAAGGGAGGTTATTGTGCTTGAGTTAGACTAAATGGGCTCAAATATACTTATCCATGAATAATGTCAGGCAAGTTTCACACATATCTGAGCCTTATTTTTGCCATCTCTAAAACAGTAATAATAACAGAACCTACCACAAGGATTCTTATGATAATTAAATGAAATGATCCATATAAGACACTTGGTTAAAGATTCATGTGTCTAATACATTACAATAATTTACTAAATACTATATCTTTTATTGATTATTTAAAAAAGAATAATAATGTGTGAATATTTCACCATTTGTAACACAAGGGAATCACAAGAAATAAATATTGTTCAATGAAGTTATTCATTATCTTTACCACTGAATATAGATATCTATAGCAGTTACAAAGTATTAAATATTTTGAAACTTTTCTCTAGTGAAAATCCCAAAATAACAATCAGAGAGTTGACTGCATAACAGGATTTCCCATTTCACAGATAAGAGAAACGAAATCATCTATGAAGACCTCCAGTAGTCTATAAAAAGATAATTTCTCTATTATAATTAAGGATAATTGAATTCACTTCCAGAAAATAATCATTTTGTTCCTATAGTCTATTCATGATATTTCATAGTTTTGTGAGTTTTTTGAAAATTTCAATAACATGTGTAAGTTCTACCTTTTTAAAAGAAATAACTATTCATTATATAATTTGAACTTCTCCATCTGTGGCTACTGAAATATCCTTCTATAATATCACATTCAATTCAAAAGTCAGGAATTATTGCAAGAACGTAAGACACAGTAAAACTGGAAATGGAGGTCCTGGTCTTGATCTGCCCTTACCTGTTAATGTAATTTAGGAAAAGTCCTTCAAACTCATCTATTTCCTTATGGATAAAAGGAGGAATTGTGGTGTTCATGAATTCTTCCAGATGCAAAAAGCTATTTTTTTTAAGTCAAGTGACTTACTAAGCTATTTATTGGTAAATTTATCAAAATTTTAAGACTTGCTCACCTACTGCAGGAACATCCAGAGTACACACCTTTCACCACAACTGTGAGGATTCAGTGTGAGGGTTGATGCACCAAGCCTGAAGATCTCTGTGATCCCTTTACTCTGTAGTTCAGATATTACTGTGGGGACTGCTGCCACAGACTTGTATGCTAAATACAATGAGGATGATCTGATCTTAGGTTAGCAGATGCCAAGTGGTTGGCTCTTAATTCTAAAGCAAGGTGGGCATGGTGAATGTAATAAACATTTGAGTCAAAGCAGTAATCAGAATAGTCTTAAACTCAGAGACATATGGCATTGGTTACTTGATGATGGGGTACCTAGAAGTTAAATAGATGGGCATTCTACTAAAACCCTTCTTGATCTCTATAATCAGAAAAGTTTTAAATGAAGTAAACAAAAGTCTAACTTGAATCACAAAAACAGAGTGTCTTACACCACAAACAATCCCAATAAACTTGAGAAAGTTTATAAACTTAGAACCCCTATAATGAAGGGAATTCAAAGTTCCCTTGGGCAAAGACCCTGCTTGATAAAAATGTGTATGGTTAATCTTCTTCCTAGCCTTCCCCCAAGGGATCTATGGCCTATTTCCAGGGTGACTGTGCAGTGCAGAAAAGGAAATGATCAGTCATTTCAGAAATTACTGGACACTGGCTCTGAAGTGGCATTAATTTCAATAGACCCAAAATATCACTGTGTTCCCACCATCCAGAGTAGGTGCTAATGGAAGTAAGGTGATCAATGAAGTTTTAGTTCAGGTGCATCTCACAGATGGCCCAGTGGCTCCCCAAATCCATTCTGCGGTTATTTCCCCAGGTTCAGAATGCATAATTGGAATGCATTCCAGTTCAAGCAACTAATCCCCACATTGGTTCTCTCATCTAGGGATTGAGGGCTATGATGATAGAAAAGGCCAAATGGAAGCCACTAGAACTTCCCCTACCTAACAAAATAGTAAGCCATAAGCACTGCAATTCCTGGAGGAATTTCAATGATGTGTGCCACCATAAAGGACTTGTAAGATGCAGCGGTAGTGATTACCACCATACCCCCATTCAACTGTCTTGTTTGGTCTGTGCAGAAAACTTACAGATCTTGGAGGATAATATTGAATTAACCAGCTGGTGACTCCAATTGCGGTTGCTGATTCAGATGTGGTATCAATACTTGAGCAAATTAACACATCATCTGGTACCTAGTATGTAGCTATTGAACTGATACTTGTTTTCAATAGCTATTAGTAAAATCCAGCAGGAGCAGTTTGCTTTCAATTGGGAGTGCCAGCAATTTACCTTCACTCTTGTACCCCAGGGATTTACCAACTCTCATGCCCTATGCCATAATCTACTCCACCAGGAACTTGATCACATTCCCCTTCCACAAGATATCACACTTGTCCATTACACTGATGATATTATATTGATTGTACATAGTGAGTAAAAATATAGCACCTACCATAGACTTATTGATAGGATATTTGTATAACAAAGGATGGCAAATAAAACCAAAAAAAATTTCAGTGAACACAGTGAAATTTCTAGGTATTCACTGGTGCAGAGAATTTTCAGATATCCTTGTAATGGCATAAAATAAATATTTGTTGCCTCATCATCTTTCCTAGTCATAAATTCCCCTTGAGTTGGTTCCTCAACAGAGGAAGATTTTAATATCATCTGGATGGGATGATCCTTTCTGGCAATACTAGCCAGCCTCTTTTCCAAGCCACTTACTGGTATAGTTAGCCTTGTCCCAGTTAGACTAACCAACAGCAACTAGAAAGGTTTGTACCTCCATATGGTTTGGATGATAAGAGCCACACACCACCTCTCCAAATGGCCCTTGGTGCTTCTGCCTTTCACAGCTTCTAGCAGGATGTGTACTTCAATAAAGCTTGGATGATAACAGCTGCCCTCGACTTTACCAAATGACCCTTGCCACTTTGGCTTTTCATGCCAAATAGTTTAAATCTGCCTTTCTCCTCCCCTCCCGGTCACAGGGAAGCTAAGAGCCAGAGATGTAAATTCTTCTTTCTCTCCTCACCTCCACTGATCCTCATGGGAGCCTAAATTAGGAAAGTCCTGGACACCTCCACTGCCCTCATTCTCTTTTTTTCCCTCCATGCCCTTAGATCCAACCCAGCTGTCCTTTTATGCATTTTTGGCTGTCTGGCTATCTGTTTTTGCATCTCATCACCTAAAGAACTTCCATATAACATCAAAAATAATCCCGTCTATGGTGAAGTATAAGCTATTGAGTCTGGCAACTCCTATAACTCTGAGAGGCACAACATTAGTTGACCTTGTTTGGGTTTTAGAGGTGACATATTTCTCATTTGGGTATACTACTCCATTTACCAAGTGGGCCAAAAAGCTATTAGTTTTGTATCAAGACTGGAAAAAAAGGAAGCTCTGAAACAAGTCCAGGTGTGAAGGCATGCTGTTCTGTCACTTGGGCTGTATGATCCAGCAGATCCAATAAAGGCCAGTTTAAAGAGAAATGCTATTTGATGCCTTTGGCAAGCCCCCATTGAAGAATCATAATAAAGACCCTTTGGATTTTGTAATAAATCCCTGGGACAATTTAAGATAGCTATTCTCATTTGAGAAACAGCTTTTGGCTGGCTATTGGGCTTTAAAAGAGACTGAACACTCTACCATGGTTCACCAGGTTACCATGAGACCTGATCTGCTTATCATGAATTGGATATTGTCTGACCTACCAAACCATTGTTAGGTGTGCACTGCAACAATCCACCATCAAACAGAAATAGTATAAATGAGATTGGCCTTGAGCAAGCCCTGGTCGCATAGTGTTCCAAATGCCCAAGTACCTTACTCCTGCCACATTTTCTTCCCATTCTCAATTTAAGCAGTGGCAGTTTGGATAGTTCCATATGACCAGTTAAGCTGACTGAGGAAGAGAAATTTTGGGCCTGGTTTACAGATTTTTCACATTAATGTGGAAACCAACTATAGAGGAGAGTGGCCGTACTATAGCAACTTTCTGGGATATCCCTAAATGACAGCAGTAAAGAGATATCCACCCAGTGGGCAGAATTTCAAGAATACATCTGATCATTCATTTTGCTTTAAAGGACAAATGACTGAAGATGCAGTTGCATAATAATTCATGGGTTATAATCCAATGGTTTGGCTAAATATAGAGGGAGTTGGAAGGAAGATAATTGCAAAATTCATAACAAATAATTGTGCAGTTGAGATATGTAAGTAGACGTTTTTTACTGAGAGAAAAATATGAAGATATTTGTATCCCATATGAGTGATCACCAGAGGATGACCTCAACAGAGGAAGATTTTAATATCATCTGGATGGGATGATCCTTTCTGGCAATACTAGCCAGCCTCTTTTCCAAGCCACTTCTGTCATTGCACAATGGACTAATGAACAAAGTGAACCTGGTGATAGGGTTGGAAGTTATGCATGGGCTCAGCAATATGGACTTCCATTCACAAAGCCCAATTAGGCTACAGCAACTGAGTGCCCAGTCTGACTGCTTTAGATACTAACACTGAGTCTCTGGTATGACGCCATTCCCCAAGTGGATCAGCCTGATACCTGGTGGTAGGTTAATTACACTGGACCACATCCATCATGGAAGGGGCAGTGCTTTGTTTCACTGGATTAGGTACTTTGCCTTCCCTGCACGCAATGCTTCTGCCAAAACTACCATCCATAGACTTACAGAATGCTTTCTCCAGCATCACATAATTCAATACAGCATTGTTTCTGATTGAAAAAACTACTTCAAAGCAAATAATGTGCAGCAATGGGCCTATGCTCATGGAATTCACTGGTCTTACTTACTACGCTCCCCATCATTTCGAAGCAGCTGGATTTGCAGAACAGTGGAATGGGTTTTTAAACACTCAATTTTGGCAACAAATGGATGGCAATACCTTTCAGGACTGGGGAAGTGTTCCCCAGGAGACAGTATATGCTTTAAATCATATACATTCCCAAAGCAAGGATTCATGCATCCAGAAATCATTGGGTGGACATATGCATAGCAACACTCACTATTTCCTCTAGTAGTTCACTAGAAAAATTTTTGCTTCCAATCGTGGCAACCAGATCAGTTGGTCTAGAGGTCTTAGTTCCAAAAGGAGGAGTACTCCTCCAGTATACACAATAATGATACCATTGAATTGAAAGTTAAGGCCAACACCCAGCCACTTTGCGTTCCTCATATTTCAGAATCAATATGGAAAGTAGAGAGATACTATATTGACTTGGGTGATTGATCCTGACTACCACGTAGAAATTGGACTAGTACTATTGGTGTTAAGGAAGAGTATTTCTGGGGTTAAGGAGCAGTATTCCAGGAATACAGGCTTCCTGAGGGTGTCTTTTAATCTATCAGGCCCAGTGATTAAAATCAATGGTAAACTATAACAACCAAATCCAGGTTGGGCTAGTAATGGTCCAGACTCTTTAGAAATTAAAATTTGGGTCACTCCACGAAGGAAAGAACAAAGATGAACTGAAGTAAAGGCTGAGGGCAAAGGGAACATGGAATGGGTAGTGGAAGATGGCAGTTTTTATCATTTTCCATGACCACATGACTAGTTATGGAAACAAGAAATGTTATTTTGTTCTAAATATATTTTGTGTATGTATCAGATACCTTTATTTTCTCCCCTTATTCTCTTATCATATATCATAAGTTATATCAATTCTACAAAATAATACTTAAGTATATCAAGTATACCCATGAATATCACCCAAGAACGTGTATCCTCTTCTGGGGAATGGATTAGTGCATTTTTAGTTGTACACAAGACAGATGTATCATGTACGTGGAGGTATGACTATGTTACTGCCTTTATTTCGTGACTAAGAATGGTTTAAGGAGATGTGTATGAGTGCCAAATTGACAAAGGATGGACTATGATGGCTAATATATCAACTTTACTAGGTTATGGTGTCCAAGAAGAATGGCCTGATTTAACAATGAGAAGGTATTTTTTAAATGGATTTGCATCTATATTCAGTTGGTTACAACTAATGAAATTAATTGTAAAACAACCAAAGGAGACTGCTCTTAGCAATGAGGGGAGTTTCCTCATCCAAGCAATTGGAAGTCCTAAAGTCAGAACTGAGAAATTCAGAACTAAGATTAATGGGTTTCTGTTTCTACCTGAGACAGTCTGCTTCTACAGAGGAAGTCAATTTTAGCATCATCAGTTTCCAAAATATGGCCTACACTACAGAAATCAGATGTGCCATTTCCTACAGTCACGTGACCCAATCCCTATAATAAATCACTTAATATTATATATAAATATAAATATAATCCCATCAGTGCAATTTCTGTGGAGATCATTGACTAATACACAATGTATCCCAAAATTGTTTTGTGAATAATCCTAGCTAGGCTTTTCCCCCTGATGCATACAAGCAGTCTTTACACAGAGAAGGTTCTTCTTCCTTCAGTGACATTGCCTCTATTGTGCTTCTGTTCTATATTTATTAACCTCATTTTTGACTCATAGTGTACTAGGTTTTCATTGGTGCCTCAAATTCTACTAAACCTATTAAGAATTTCTTAAAGAAAACCACTTTAAAACACTATAATTCCCTTTTTAACTGATGGTATGAGAAAGAAAAATTATTTATTGGATAATTCCATTGATTATAATCTACAATTGTCATAACATCTTATTAAGTTTTTGTATTACATTACCAAAGAAACTGAATTTTTCTCAGGAAGATGGTGTCCATCAAGAATTTAATGCACAAGTTTAAATGTTATAACATTATTTAATAAAACTGTGGGATAAAAATCATGGTTTAAAGTAATGAAGCAATTATAGTATTTATTTAGGGGAAAACACAAAGATCAAAAAGAAGATTAAAATATTCTAAAATGTTAAAGTTATCACTGGAAAGAGAGAAATTGTTTTCTTTTTCGTTTATTTTCTAACTTTTTGAAGATTTAGTGCTACTATGATAATTGAAAAAGTAGCTTGAAAATATGTACATATAATATGAACCCAATTTTGTTTATATAAAGTGTATACAGATATAATACATTAAATATTTGTATCTAGTTGCAGGGATAGTACATTTTATATGCATTTTAATTGATATTTTTAAAAGAAGCCAGAAAAGAAAATCATACCTTTTTTTTCACTTTAAGTAGTAGAAAATACATGGGAGCAAAAATCACTTATGGATGAGGAGTAAAGATAGAAAGATCCAGAGGCATGGACCCTGAGAAGTCTGCAAGGAGAAAGAGGTGAAAACCCAGGGGTCTCCCAGGGAAGAAATTCTTCTTTGTAAAAAGGAAGAACAACTGTGAAAACACTACCTAGACTGGAGGAAGCATCTAAAAGAAAAGCATCATAATACCTAAAAGGTTTCCCTAGGCTTTAGGGAATTGACAGTAAAAACAAACAAACAAAATCTTAGAATTGCTTTCAAGTTAATTCTTTAAAGGCATATCAAAGCTCACATCCTGAATTGCTTCAGTGACTTAGATAATTGTTTTAGGATTATCTTGCATATTTCTTACCATATTAAATTATGAAATAGAATCTCTAAAGAAAAGTGAAAAATAAAAGAGTTACAGTTAATATATTCTTGAAACCTCCACTTAAACCAAGCAGCAGAGCACTGTCATAATCTCCAAAGCCTATGTTATGCCTCTTTCTAAATGAAATCCTTCCCTTTTTCTTGAATGAGCTATTCCTCTGGATTTTATTGATAATCTATTCTTTACCTGTTGACCTTAGACAGCATTTTATCATGGAAGTTCTTATGGCCATTTCACTGGGTAACTTTGAGCACTGAATAAGATTATTTGGTGTTGAGACCACACAGTAAATGCTCAAACATGTTTGCTATTACTTACTCTGCTAATACAACGCATTGGAAGTCAGGTTCCAACTTTGGATGCATTGTGAAAGAAGAAATGAAGGAAACGGGAATGTGTAGAAATGATAAAGAGCAGAGAAGAGATAAAATTATATTCAGCCATATATGTTTATATTTTTTCAAATTCTTCTGATGGGTGTTTTCTAAGTCCACAGAGGGTCTAAGTTAATAACTTTTAAAGAAAACTGTTTAAATAATAAATGCATATAAACAAAACATATTCTAATCCTCTCAGAGGACACAATGAGATCACATTTAGAGGAGAGATGAGACTAACATAAGGGCCAAGTTTTTTCTTTTCTCCTCAATTTAAAGAGATTATAGAAAGGAAAAGGTCCTCAAAGCAAAAGCCCCTAAAATTTGTTTTCATTAAAAAAGCTTTCATAAAGAGCAGGAACATTCAATACTTGGGACCCAGGGGAAATAGCTAATGATTAAGATACATGAATCACACACAGGTGGGCTAATAGAGGCTTGCATACTTTTTATAATCCAGATTCTATCCTAGCTCTGCTGGGTCTAATAATGTGGATATAAAGGAAATCCTCCAGGTGAGTTACTTATTTGGGAAGGTAATTCCAAACAACATTCAAGGAAAAGTCATTGCCATAGAATAATAAAAATGTAGTTTCACAATTTATACTTTACACAGTATTTAGTTAATCATGTGAGTTAGACCCTTCTGGGAATAATTTTAATAATGAAATTCAAATATTTATTTGACTCATTTGAATATTAAAATTCTTATACTTGCATTTAAACTGTTGCTCAGTGTAGAAAACATCCCATTTTTTGTGAGAATACATTGAGAGACAGGTGCCAGTACATTGTTTTCTTTTACAAAAGGTAGGAGGAATTAGAAAGTATACATTATCAATAGTACTAGCAATGAGGGAAATATGAATTCAAGAAGCTGAAATGATATAATCTGAGCAGTAGGAGAATAACCAGCATTTCAGTGAGGAAAGTGTAGGAATGGTCCCACAACAATTGAAGAAGAAGTAGAAGAACCTGTGTGATGAATTATGTGCCTTCCCTTCCAATATCTGGCCTATATGTGTGATATATGCTGAATTTATTTTTGACTCCTTTGTATAGATAATGCGCTTTAAAACAGTTAAATTTAAATACAGGCATACATTCTGATTTTCATTGAGTTATTAATTTTGAGATCAAGACAGCAATAAATTCAAGGAGTTGCTCATGTAATTTGATGAGATATTCTAAACAGACATGCAGAACAGTCAGTGACAGAAATGATGCTTAGCAGTCTGGAAAATTCATTTAAGAAGAAAACATTATTAGGAATTTGGGTAGAAAGTCAATGAAGTATTGATTAAGAAAATGTGAATTCATATGTTACCAGAGTAGTGAGAAGACCCAAATGGAAAGAACAAATAAGCTCCCTATAGCCTGACTACCATGATTACCAACTCCCAATGCCCATATTCCCAGGAAAAACCCACCTGCAGGACTGAAAGAGCCATGCTCATATTTGAGAATATAAGATTCAGTGCTTTCATTTTGGGTATAGTAGCTGTAACTTTCTTACTCTTTGTAGGTTAGCTATATATGTAGAAGAGGAGAAATGGGTGTTTGCAATTTTTGAGTATTATTTATGCACACCTCAGTAGGATCTCATCGAACACCAAAGTGGATATCACCTCACACAGAGGGACTCCTGAGGGCTCTGGAAACCCAGGTCCTATATATAAGGGGAGATAGCTCCAGAGATTGAATCCTTATCAGTGGACTCTACTTTGGAATCTGTGCTCCTGAGAGTGACAGAGTTGGGCTCAAATAAGTCTTCCCTGCACATGGTCCATCATCAGTTCCTTCTAATCTACTCAAGTAATTTTTAACTCTATAATGTACTATTTCTCTTGTATGAACAACAAACTGAACATAATAATATATCCATTTACATAGTATTTTATTCTTCTCAAAGTTCTCCCGTATCTAATCTTATATTTGAAACTCAGAACTTACTCACTGTTTTGGTTAAGGGAGAAACATTGTCTCTACATTTTGGATGAAGAAATCATTTTTGAAGGAAATGAAGTCACTTGAAAAGTTGATAACTAAAATTGAAGTCAGTACCAAGAGTAGAAAGTAGGGATTCTCTCCAATCTGCAATTAAGGAGCTAGAAAATAGGTAGCAGTTTATGTATGGTGAAGGGAAGAATTCCAAGAAGTGAAATAAAGCATCATCTGTAGCTTTGGAATTGGAGGAAACTGGGTTTTATATACTCATTTATAAAAATTGTTTTGTTATAATATCAAAGCAATTTAATTAGTAGGGTTAGTAACTTTGTAGCAAAAAATGCAGACAGAATGCTTGTTTGGTTTTGCCTGAGTACTTTACTAACCTTAGTTTCTTCGAAGCTTAATTTCATATGTGAACCATAATTTTCTGAAAACTTATTACTTAATTCATGAATTTCACAAAAAAATCAATTAAAAAAAGTCTCATTCATTTGAAATCTGTTGAATGATATGGAAAAGAGGACTCATAGTGTTTTACTTCCATATTAGAAATTTATCATTTGAAATGTTTGCTAAGACTAGAAAATAAAAATGCACATTTCAAAAGGAACAAAATTAGCATTTCTAGAGAAAATGTAATTTATATTATATGTGAAAAGATATTTCTATTTATTGTAATACAATATGTATTTCTTCTAGCTTGGTTGGATTTTTACTTACCATTTCTCATTTTAATTTGGAAGGTAGGGAATATAGGGAAAGAAATTCATGGTTTGCTTTTTCCCCATGCACATAACTAAAATAATGTTATTGTTTATATCCATTCAAATCAATAAGCAATTAATTTAAATTTTCCAAACCAATATTTTAAATTCTACTTTAAAATAAAAATAGTCTTTTCACTTATAAGTAAGGAAATATTTATGTAGTATAATTGAAGATATACTGAGAAGTCTTACTCCCAATGTTTTATCTATCAGATAAAAAAATTAATTTAAATTTTACAATTTTAAGATTTAGAATTTTTTTTTAAGGCTCCAACTTTGTTGCAATGGAATTTTTTATTTTGAAGTTGACAATGTCAAGTTAATATGTAAAAGTGAGTTTTGAGGAAGGAATTTAAAAATGAATTGTTGAAATAAAGGCAGCTACAAGATTAGGGCAGAAGAGTATATCACAAATTTTAATGACAAAACTAATGAATGCATTAATGATGGCTTTAGTGGTCAAAATATATAGTGAAAAACAATTGTGCCACGTGTTTGTCTTCAGGCATTGATATTTTATGTTTAATAAAATATTTTAAAAGCTTTATGCTTAATATTTTATTTTTAAGTACTGCAAAATAATAATGGTTAAATAAATTCATTTCTGCTATAAAATGTCAATATTTTAATCTCACAGATCACAAAGAAAAAGGTCAAGTCATAAAAAATAAGTCAAGTCAACTGCATTTTCCTCCGGAAGAGAGATTTTTCATTCAACTTATTGAATACATAGTATCATTATATTTATCTTTCATTTTATTTTCTTCCATGATTTAAAACTATTTTGAGGTATATATCCTACTAGTGACCACCATTAAAACGTTACCTTTGCTTCTACATCTTTAAAAAATCACTGTATAACTTATACTTGCACCTTTAGTAAAATTTGAGTTTGAAAGGACCTAGAGTTAACCCCTCCCCATGTAATTAATTGTATATTTCATTGGAGTTGGAAAATGTTTGCCACCTAATAATATTTTAAATGACTTTAACTACTGGTTGAATGCACTAATTTCAAGTAATGTCAAGATTGAACATAATGTTCTGAAAGATTTACGGAAAGCATTGTGACATTAATCAGAAAAGATACTTTAGTATCCGATTTTCATTTACTGAAACACTGGAATTATGCCAATTAAATATAATTTTATGATACGTGGGTCATAAATATGTCTATAAACACTTTTGACATCTTATTAATTTTGTCTTTTCAGATGCTGTTAGGCATTTTCATTGTACTGGACCATGGAAAATAAGAATAACGTCAATGTGTTTATTCTCTTGGAACTTTGCCAAAGCAAGCATAGTGAAATATTCTGCTTTGTATTATTTTTAGTTTGTTACATTGATTTTTGGATCGGAAACTTGTTCATAATGATTTCTGTTTCATGCAACTAACTAATAGCCTAGTCATATATTTCTTCCTTAATTATCTCTCACTCTCCGACCTTTGCTACACTTCCTCGGTGATGCCCAAACTAATGATGGACTTGGTAGAAGAAAGGAAAACCATTTCCTATAATAACTGCATGGCACAGCTCTTTTCTACACATTTCTTTGGAGGCACTGAGATCTTTATCCTCACAGGGATGGCCTATGACTGCTACATGGCCATCTGCAAGCCCCTGAACCACACCGTCAACATGAACAAGCAGAGGTGTCACACTATCATCAGAGCTTGTTATGTTGTAGGATTTATACACTGAGCCAATCATTTTCTTCTTACCATCTTCTTACCCTTATGTGGCCCCAATGAGATAGATCACTACTTCTGTGATATGTATTCTTTGCTGAAATTGGCCTGCACTGATACATACAGAATTGGTCTCTTGGTAAGAGTCAATTCAGGTATGGTTGCTTTGGTAATTTTTATGATTTTGATGTTATCTTATTTTCTAATATTATGCACCATAAGGGCTTACCCTGCATAAAGCCATAGCAAAGCTCTTTCTACTTGCAGTTCTCACATAGCAGTTGTGATTTAGTTCTTTGTGCCTGTTTACTTTGTTTGTATTAGACAACATTTCCAGAAGATAAAGTGTTTGGTGTTTTCTACACCATCATTACTCTCATGTTCAATCCTCTGATTTGCTCTCTTAGAAAATTGGAGATGAAGAATGCCTTGAGGAAAGTGTGGTGCTGTCAATGTTTTCAGAAAGGGCATTTAGGAGTTTCTCTCTAGGCCTTGTGAAATAGGCATCTATTCGACTCTAAGCCTGAAAATTCATCTGGTGTGACATGCAATGTGCAGTCTTTAGCATTTGTCCAGACCACTTCATGGTTAGTCAATTTTGATATATTTTCCCATGTTCGTTGTTCCTCCATTCTCCTCATATTCCTTTACCAAGTCCTTCTTGTCCTTACTTTAACATTTATTTTGGCAGTGTAAGGAAATCTTTTTCCTTCCTGTTGCATCTATTTCATCTATTTTGGCAAAAACTAACATTATGCCATCTGGTAAGGCAGAAATAGAGGTTTTAGAATCTGTGTCCGAGTACATAATAAAGAGATTAAAAAGGTGAACTTTTTGAACTGAAAACAGTAGTTAGATAAATGAGTGGAATGTTTAACCCCTTTGGCTGCTAAGCATTTATGAACACTCTTCTATACATTTTAGAATTCATTAATAAAACAATAATATTTTTCAGTTTCTATTGAACAAGATGTATGTACATGCATATATATATATATATAAATAAATCTAAGAAACAACAAAAAATGAATTGCTACAACTCTCATTGTTGCTGTAATTGGTCATGTGACTTTAGTTAATTTCTATAGCTTACATTATTTGTAGCTATATTTTTTCCATTATCTTTTACCATTAGTCCTGAAATCTTTAAGAGACATTTTAGAGATTTCTATGCATTGAAGATGTTGTTCATCTGTGCCCTCATTGTGATGCAACCAAAAAATTTCCCCTGGTCATTAGTACCAGTGAACTCAGCCCCTTCTTTTCTTTTGGTTTAATAGAGATATGAGGAGTTCAACATGTCCAGGTGGTAATTTCAATTACCAAGTCAATAAAATCACTGCTGTGTTCTCTAATGAGAGCATAACCTCTTTATATCTAAGACCTACAAATTTGCTGAGCCAGAAATGGTGGGAAAGGAAGCAAAATTTTTCTAAGTGGGTTTTCAGTTTGGTAGTAAAAGGAGCTACTTGCACTTACATCCCTTGATATCCCTAACAGTTTATTCTGCCTGTGGAAAAAACAGCATTATATACTGGTCAATTTTCCTTAAAAATTAAGCTCCAAATTTTTAAGATGCTATCTTTAATGTTCAGTAAGGTATTCCACCATTGTTATGCAAGTTACTACAGAGTAATGGGTACATGGTAAGTAAGGAAAGTAAATTCCTTGATATTGTGTGCACTGCCACATTTCTTTTACTTTGAAATAAGATACTTTATCAGACTCAGTGCTGTGTTAATAACAAGATGATGAATAAGGCATTCCATAAATTCATCCATTTTGCTGTTATAACTTGTACCTGATCAAACTTTTTAACAAGGAGATCCAGAAAAAGTGGAGTATGCAGTGGAGGTAGAATTACTCTTTGAAGCATCACAACGCCAACAAAGTAGCCAAGGCTGAAATGTCCAATATACCAAAGAAGAGAAAAGTATGTGTAAGCAAGGCTGATATTCAGTGTTGCCTTGTACGTGAGTCACTGGATGATTTTCGAGCATCAGCCAACAGATGGATAGACTAGATGCAACAAAGCTTGCAAGAATTCAGAGAATTAGAAATTATATTCATTACTGATGCACGGAAAAGTGATACAATCAATTTATCAGTTAGAAAAATAATTGGCTAAAATTGATGATATTGTACTATGTCCTAGAAATCCAATTGTAGGTATACACTCAACAGAAATGTTTACATAGTTTCACCAAAAGAGAAAAACTCTGAGAGCATTTTTTGATGAACCCCAAATTTGTAATAACCCATATGTAGAACAAATAAATAGATTGTTTTATATTTATACATACATACAACATTGCAATAAAGAAACCATTGTTTCCCATGACATGGAAAAATATCACAATCTCACAATCATAAGGCTGAACAAAGAAGACAGAAAGAGTAAATATTCTATTATTCCATGTATATAAAATTGAAAATAGTTAAAACTAATCTGTTATTAAAAGACAGGATAGCAGTTAATTCTGGTGACTGGAGGAAAGAATCCTCTGTGTTGCTGCTAATGGTCTATTTCTGTCCTTCGCTCCATTTCTCAGCAAGCTCTGTTCTTTCCCCCATTTCTCAAATTCTTTTTACTATTTTACTGACCTAACAACAACAACAAAAAGATAACTATAAAGAAAATGTGGAGATTTTACTGTTTCAAATTAAGAACTTTGTATATTAAAAATCCTTTATAAAGATAAGTGGAAAAAAATCCCTAAACTGGAATAAGTTATATATAAAGCTTATGACTTAAAAGCATTAGTATCCAAAATATTTAAACAGGTTCCAATGAGATAGAAAGTAAAGAATCCATTTGAAAAAATGGTCAAAGTTGAAAGCAGGCATTTTATAGAAGAGAAAATCCAAATCACCTGTAAACATTTGAAAAGATGTTTAGTAATCAGAGAAATATTAAAATCACAATGCAAAAAGATTCATCAGTCTGGCAACATTTAAAGTTATAAAAGACCACATGGTGACAAAGATATGAAACAATGAAAACTCTCATCTACTGATTGTGAGAGTGTTAACTTTTCCATTTTTATGAAGAGGTATTAAGTGTTAAATTGAATATATGCATTTCTTATAACTCAGTAATTCAAGTGTTATTTATATGTGAGATACTTTTAGATTTCCACCAAGTGATAATTTCAAGAATGCTCAGAGCAACCTTTTTACATTCACAAAATAGTACCAATAATAAAAATAAAGGAAGAAAGGAAAATAAATGGCAGATATGCAATTGCTCAGTAATAGAAGAATGGATAAATAAATTGTACATTTTTCATACAAAAAATACAGAAAAAAATGAGTGAAGTAAGCAAATTCATCTGATGCATAAGCCTGAAAATTATAATTTTAAAAGAAAGAAGTCATTCATAGAAGATTCAAAGTCAAAAACAGATAAAATTAGACAATATATTGAAGTGTTCGCCCTTATGATTGCAAAATGGCTGCTTATGTCTATGTTTATGGGTAGAAGAAAGAAAAAAAGATTTAAAAAGCAATGGATAACATTCCCCAAGGGAGCAGCAACCGTCCCCAGAGTGCAGAGGCAGTGTCTGGCAAAAGAGGATGGCCCACTGATGGGTTCCTGTTATTGAGGACTAGCCTTATGAGTATTTGCTCTTCTAATTGAAACTTAGCCTACTGTTATGGGGTGCCTAAGGGTTGCCACCTGAGAGCCTCCTTGTTGCTCAAATGTGGCCTCTCTCTAAGCCAAACTCAGCATTTGAATGCATTACCTTCCCCCCAATGTGGGACATGACTCCGGGGGATGAGCCTCCCTGGCAAAGAGGGATTAATACCAAGTGCCAACTGGCAACACAATTGGAAAAAGACCTTGAATGAAAGGCGGAAAAAGTAAAGAGAAATGAATTCACATGGCTAAGAGACTTCAAAGAGAGTCGGGAGGTCATCCCAGAGGTAATACTTATGCATGCCTCAGTAGGATCTCCTAGAACACCAAAGTGGATATCACCCCACACTGAGGGGCCCCTAAGGGCTTTGGTGACACCCAGGTCCTATACAAGTGGGGATAGCCCCAGAGAATGATGCCTAATTAGTGGACTCTTCATTGGCATCTGTGTTCCTGAGAGTGACAGAGTTGGAATCAAACAAGTCATCCCTGCACATGGTCCATCAGTCCCTTCTACTCAAACCTATATATGATGCAGGAGTTTTTAGGTGTACTTCCAGAGACTGTATCCTCTGGCCCACCTATGTGCCAGCTGTGCCTGGAATCTCAGTGGAGCTGCAACTCCTACCCTACAGCTCAATGGACTCATCCAAGTAACCTGGCAAGGAGACGA
>JAQZBX010011225.1:0-43103 GCA_029593785.1 Cabassous unicinctus | reverse complement strand
AAACCCACAGAAATGGATTAGCCCTAAGTACATGATTTTCTGGTGTCCAAAAAAAAAAAGCCTCAAATAACTACACTGATTGACGTTTCAAATTTATCCTCTATGATGTTTGTTGGGATTCTTGAATGTATATATTCATGTCTATTTTTAAATTGGGTCATTTTTTGCCATTTTTAAATAATTTTTCTGCCTCTTTCTCTCTTTTTTCTCCCTTTGGTACTCCGATCATGTTTATAATGGTCCACTTGATGGTAACACAAAGGTCTCTTAAGCTCTTAGGTTCACAGTTTCTCATCATTTTTCTATCTGTTCCTCAATCTGAATAATTTCAAATATCTTGGATTTAAGTTCATTGATTCTTTTGTCTGTCAGTTTGAATCTCCTGTTGAAATCCTCTAGGGATTTCTTTTTAGGAGATACTGGGGATTGAACACAGGATCTTGTACATGTGAAGCAGGTGCTTAACCACTGAGCTATACCTGTTCTGCTATAGGGAATTTTTTTTTAAATTTCAGTTATTGTCATCTTCAATTCCAGTATTTTTCAGCCTGGCTCCTTTTTATAATTTCTGTCTCCTTATTGAGAGTCTCACTTTGTTCATTCCTCATTTTCCTGATATCCTTTAGTTCTTTCTCTGTTTTCCTATTGCTCTTTGAACATATTGAAGATAATTTTTTAAACATCTTTGTCTGATATGTCCAAAGTCTGGTCTTCTTTATTTATAGTCTCTGAAGTTTTATCTTGTACCTTTGATTGTGCCATCATTTTCAATTTCTTTATCTTATCTTTTGCTGCAAATTGTACATTTTAATATTCTAATGTGTTTATACCTGCAAATTAGCCCTTTGTACTATTTATTCTGTAAGATTGTACCCAGCAAGTGATAAAAGCACCTTTCACAGTTTTTAAAAATTTTACCTGCATTGGCTAGTGTTATCCTTCAGAATTTAGCCCTTCTACCAAGATCAAAGGCAAATGTATCTTTTTTTAGTCTTTGCCTGTACCTGGACATGTGCTCATGGCCTTAGGAATCCTTTTGTTTAAAGGAAAACAAATGTCCCCTTAGTTCCTATGAAATAGCCTTTCCCCCACCTTCAGTTTCCTCTGTGTTCTGCCTTGAAGCCAGTAATCCTTTGCCCCAAGCCACTTTGATTCTACTGCTTCTTATACTGCTTTAATTGTACACAATCTATTTCTGTTTACATGACAATTTCTAAGAGGATGAGCCAGAGATCACCCAGTTCATTCTTTCATACTGCCACCTGATAGATTGGCAGTGAACTATAGGCACTCCCATATGCACATAGTGGTTACTCTGATCTCTCTGGAGTAAGTCTAGGAACTCAGAATGGGAGCCCAGGCTGTTTCTACACTTGCAAAAGAAGGGATTAGAGAACGGGCCAATAGGGATTACATGGACTTCCCTTAACATTTTAAACTGTGTTTTCTTGATTTGATGCTTTCCTAGTTACTATAACACTTTTAACTGTTTTCCAGAACTCTGAGCAAGATGGCTCTGCTGGTTTACACTAGTTGTTGAAGGATTCTGTGGGGAAATAGAACCATGAAGCATCTTATGCTGCCAACTTTGTTGAATAGAAGTCGGCTGTCCTCCATCTTATCTTGGGTTGATAGACCTGAAGATTTCTAGGGAAATGATACATTCTTATTTTAGGATCTTTTGCTCTAGCATGATCTTCCCCTAAATTTCTCTTGGTCAACTCCCTCACCTCTTTCAAGTCTCTGCTCAGATTTTGTCTTCTCAGGAAGGCATTTCCTGAAGATATAATTTTTTGCTGCAACTTGTCCTCTTCCCCATTGAACACTCCTTATTGTCCTTACTCTAGATTTTTTTTAGTAGCACCTTTCAAATCTTAAATGATTTTGATTTTACTTATTTATAATGTCAATTTTTATTTACCCCCCCAATATATAATACAACATTTTTAAGGTCAGAAGGCAATGATTTTTGTTCTTCACTGAAGAATGAATCCCAAGGGCCTAGAGCAGTTCCCAGCATGAGGCACATAATAAATATTAGCGTAATGAATAAAGCAGTTTCAGCATTTATACAGAGGAAAGTTATTGTGGTCCCAAGCCCTCCATGAGCATTTCCTTTGTCATGAGTTTCAAACATCAATTGTTGATATCCAAAGCATAAATGCTTGCTCCTGATAAGCTAATTTCTTGATAATTTCTCTAATCATTAAAGACTAACAGTGCTTTAATTTTTAAACACATGAATACAACCTAAGATATTATTAGGATAGTTAGGCTGACCACTAAATCTGTTCAGTATTGCTTTCTGTTTTCCATCTCACAGCAACAGTAAAGGTATATTCCAATCCTTCATACAAAATAGAGAGGACACTGTTCCACCTAATTTTCTTTGTTGTTCATGCTGTCTATACCTCTTTATTCTATGAATACAATTTTTATTAATGGTTCACTTGCCTCAAAATGGGGAAGGTATTCACAAATTTATCTGTTCTTGCTCAAAGAAACTTAAGTAATTTAAGGCTGCTGTTTGTCATTTTTTCTTTTTTTTTTTCAAAAAATCTTTCCATAATTTTAGTCAGGCAGATGGTATAGTTTTCTTTAAAGTTTGAACATTATTTTTTTCAACTCAAAGTATTAAAATATATTGCTATGGTGGCAGTTTGATATTATTTATGAATTCCAAAAAGAGATATTGATTATGTTTGTAAACTGTTCTGCTCCTTTGAGCGTGATACCCCTTTGATTGTATTAAATTCAGATGTTTCACTTTCACTTTATTAAATCAAGATTAGGACTTTGATCTAACCACATAATTAGGGCAACTCAGTTTGAGTCCCTGCCCCTTTGGTAGGCTATATAAATGGACACTCAATCAAGAAACAGAAGTAAAAACATTGAGAAGATACACAGAGGGAGAGAAACAGCTCCATAGACACAGCAGAGGCCCCGGGGAATGTGATGAGCCATTCACCTGATAGTTTACAGCTGACCTTGTGAAGAAACCAGAGCAGCTGAGCCCAGAAAGAACGGAGCCCTGGCAAGAGAGATGAGTCTTATGCCAGCCTACAGCTCAGATCAGAAAAAGCTGGACCCATGGAACCTTAACAGGAAAGAGGAAGGTTGAATACTTGCAGATGCTGCCATCTTGCATCAACACATGACAACAGAATTTGATAAGGAAGTAACCTTGAGTTGTACTATTTACGGCCTTGTAACTGTAAGCTTTTACACTAAATAAATACCCTTTATGAAATCCAACAGATTTCTGGTACTTTGCATCAGCACCCGTTTGGCTGAATACAGCTACTATTTTTTTTTTTCTCAATGATAGTCAATTTTCAAGGTAATTTATGAAAAAAGCATTTGGTAATTTTCTTGACTCATGCTTCCTTTTAAAAAAAAAGAATATCATTGTCTGTCTTCAGATAGCAACATTAGCATAGGCAATAGCAGCTGCCATTTCTTGAGGCCTAAATATATGCCAAGTGATCTTTTCAATACTTTATATGAATTAACTCATTTATTCCTTACAACATTCCTCTGGAGTTGATTTACAGATAATGAAACTGATTTCATAACAAGAAAACTATTGTTTAGAGAGATTAAATAAATTGTAAAATGTTTCAGATTTAGAAAGTGGTAAGTCTGAACTTCAAAGGTTGGTCTGACCACAGAATTATTTTCTTATGTAAGATGCAAAAAGGGCCATACTTTAGTCAACAAAAATAATAATACACGATATTGAAATGCAATTCAAAAATCTGGAAACACTCCCATACCAAGACTTGCTCCTAGCAGAACATTTAAATTCCCAATTAGAGTTCATTCTGTCTTTCTTAGCAAACAAGTTTATACATAAGAAGTTAAACCATTTTGTCAGTAATTTTTTAAAAAGATTTCTAACTGAAAAAAAATGACCAAGTTGCTGGAAATGAGATGAAAAACAACATATAAATTACTATTTATGCTTTTTTATTTTAAAATATATAAATAAAATAAATTATTTTTAAAAGACATTTTCACAGTAATAGCGTTCCTGCAAACAAAATTTCTATTTCAGAGGACCCAGAGTATCCCTGAAGTTAGGAATTAGTATAATTCAATCATCCTGTAAGTATATATATGTGTACATATATATATACACACCTACATACACACATAAACACATATATAGAAATATATGTATGTATTGTCAAACAAAAATAAATCTGGATTTACATAAGGGAGACTTTATTCAGAAAAACTATTGCAATAGGAAGAAACTTCCAATTTCAGAAATCTGTATCTCAAAATCTTTATTTTTAAATAAAGTAGGGAAGACAAATAGGCAAAGCATAGCAAAAACTTTTAAGGGGAAGTTGGGCAAGCAAGGCGAAATGATCAGTGGAGTCTGAACAGGATAGTACCTCCCTGTGGTCATCCTATTCTCAGGATAAGCTGATAAGGGGGAATAGTCTGCTTTTTAGTGTTTTCTTAGGCTGGGGACAAACTGATTTCAGGAAACTGTAGGGAGAAGAGAAAACTGACTAAAATGGTTCAAGAGAAAGGAGAGGGTAAAAAGTGGACAATTTGTGAACACCTGGTTTCTCTCTATATATGTTTATTTATGTAAGTTAAGATATTTTATAAATATAATCTTTTTGCATATGATCTAAGTGCTGAGATTCATTTAACTCCTACAATATATCATTCCTTCTTGAACTTTTACACTATGCTGGGATAAATAATATGATGACATAAATGTCAAGGTGAATAGTAAGTATGAAGTAGCTTAACAGATCTGCAAAGGCAATTGAAGATTTACAAATTTGGTGCTATAACATATGGCAGTTAAGTGTGCTGCTATAGCCTGTCCACATCACAAGCCTTTGTCCATCACCTCCACCACCACCACTGCTTTTGCAGTGCTGTTTCATCATTGGTATTTGTAGCAGTTTGATATTTTTTATGAATTCCAAAAATAAATATTGGACTATATTTGTGAACTGGTCTGTCCCTCTGGGCATGTTAGATTGTATTAGATTCAGAGGTTTCATTTTTACTTGATTAAATAATGATTAAGGCTTTGTTTGGGCCATGTCAGTAGGATGCTGCATCCTCACCCCCTTGGTGGGCAGGGACTCACAGAGAACAGACATGGCAGAGAACAGAGTTTGAAGTTTTGATCCTGGAGCCTGGGAAGTAAATACATAGAGAAGCAGATACGTGAGGAAGGAGAGAGGTCTCTATTAAACACAGGCAGAGGCCTTGGGAAGATAGATGAGCCATTCACCTGACAGTCTATAGCTGGCCTTGTGGAGAAAGCAGAGCAGCTGAGCCCAAAGAGAAACAAGCCTTGGGAAGAGAGGAACCCAGGAAGCCTGAATCCTTGCAGCTGTCGGCAACTATCTTGCTCCAACACGTGGAAACAGACTTTGGTGAAGGAAGTAACTTATGCTTTATGGCCTGGTAACTGTAAGCTTCTACTTCAAATAAATAAGCTTTATAAAAGCCAATAAATTTCTGGTATGTTGCATCAGCACCACTTTGGCTGACTAATACAGTATTCTAGGACAAACTCTTCATTGTTACTAAATGCAGTAAGGCTTTTCAGTCTTTGTGATAATCAACAATACTACTACTTATTTCAAAATGCCTGTGAGTAGGGATGGGGGCAGGGGAAGAGACAATATAAGAATAATGGCTGACCAGTTTGTAGGAAGGGTACAGGCCTGCTCTCTGATGGATAAATCATAATCTTTGCTATTGACTAATCAGTTCCACACCATTTTTACCATTGTAGACCTTTCTGGAAGGAAGAAGGAAAAAGCAAGTTTCTGTGGTGCTAATGAATTCAGTTTCTTATGCAGCTTCTGTGAAAATCAGAGATTGGTGTTTGACCCCAGAGTGAATATACTCTTATGGCGATCAGGCCTATTCTTCAGGGAACAAAGCTACCAATAAATGTTTCATGTCCTTTAAACTTAAGAACTAGGTGATTGGAAGATGTGGGAATGGAATTTCTTCTTAGACTATCTTGCATTTCTAAGAATTTCAAGTGAATATCAGGAGTATTGGCCAAGAAGTATCTAAGAGTAACATTTCAACCTTGTTTTATGAAAAAGCCTTGAGACACAGGTCTTCCAAAATGGAAAGGAAAACATTTGGTCCCAGAAAAGAAAAAAAACAAAAACAGAAAAAACAATCCCCTGATAGAATGGAATTCTAAGGACTTCAGGAAGCTGGTAGAGGGAAGTGGATGTGGCTTAAGTGATTGGGCTTCCATTTACCATATGGGAGGTCCCAGGTTTGTTTCCCAGGGCCTCCTGGTGAAAGTGAGTTGGCCCACGTGGTGAGCTGGCCCATGCAGAGAGCTGTCCCATGCGTAGAGCTGGCCTGTGTGGAGAGATGGTATAACAACAACAACAAAAAAAAAAAACAAAGAGGAGAGATAGTGAGAGACACAACCCACCAAGGAGCTGAGCTGGCTCAAGAAATTGAGTGCCTCTCTCCCACGTTAGAGGTCCCTAGATCGATTCCTAGTGCCTCCTAAAGAGAAGACAAGAAAAGAAGACAAGCAGACAGAGAGAGCACATAGCAAATGGACACAGAGAGCAAGACAGCAAGCATAAAAACAATGGGGAGGGGGGATAAATTAAAAAAATAAATCTTAAAAAAAATTAAGCTGGTAGAATATTCCCTGTCATATTTGAGTAACAAATTATCTTTGCTACGGTTTCTTCTTTTCTCACCCAAAGACCACATTCCCGAAATCATACATTGGGTTGTTAATATTAAATTAACAAATGAAAATTCTTAAAATAGCTCTATTCAAATGGTTAAAAATTAAATATCTGTTTAAACATGTGAATAAATATTCCTGGAGCCCAAATTAGGCTAAGCAGGATGGAAAGGTCATATAGAAATCAGAATATAGAAAATATTGGGAAAGGGAAAAAGATTTTCCTAAGCTTTTTGACCTACTCAGCCCCCAGCGCCTTCTTTTTGCAAGAGCTATGAGAGAGGGGCTAAGTGTGGCAGAGAAAACTCTATCACCTATTCTGGGGAATTAAGAATCATAGTTCATATTATAATTCCCCAATTTAAACCTTTTAACAGGTTTAAAATAAGGGTGGTTACTAATCCTATTACAAAATTTCAGTAACTAAAGGAAAAGTCCATTAAAACAATGGAAATATCTTTTCTAAATTATAATTAAAACAAATTAAACAATTACAATATATTCTAGAACTTAGCAATCAGTGTGCTTTAAGATTATTCACAGTTTTAGACTCCTGTAAAGGAAGGAAAAAGAACATTCTTTGCATAAACTGTAACTGTTTCAATCTTATTTAGCTTGAATGTAATCACCCTAGGTTTATAGAATACCAATTAAATAAATTAACATTATATGTATTAAATCTTTTAGGTGATGAAAATTGGAAGTTCATGTTTAATGAAACTAAAATAAAGGTAAATTTCACTGGTTGCTAACTGTAACTTAATAAGCTTATTTAAAGGTAAAGTAACTAGTCTATGTGATTATGGTTAATTATAAGAAGTTTGTAAAAACACTGTCTAAACTGAAGCATTTAAATGGCTAATTCCAGAAAGTCAGGGAAACCTGTCAGAGGCCATCTAAATCTGCATATTAAAGTGGTGATAAGGAAAGATAATCTTAATTCCATTGGGAATTTTAGATTTTCATAAAATAATTGATAAGTTAGTTTTTCCTGTACTGCCAAAGTAAAATACCTGTTAACATCATCGTGGTAAAGGTGTAGAAGTAAAAACTAAAGTACTAAAATAGTTAAATTCATTTGATATGTTATACATTGCATTGGAAGTGTTTAGAAAGATATTTAAAGATTAAAAGAGATAGACTTCAGTATTGTCAAACTCTATGCATTCTAACCAGGCCCAAATGCCCTGCATGGTACCCCCCCCCCATTTCCATTATTCACTCGGTCCATCACTGTGACCCCAAAAACAACAAAAGTATCTACCACATCTCTGAATATGTTCCTGAAATGGAGAGTATGTTGCAATTTCAGATTCCTGCAACACCTGGTAATGGCTCAATATGGCCAGATATACAATGGACAGTGCCTCTAGACTAGTTCTGTTTCATAGTGCCAAAGGGTGATATGCATTAGGCCAGAGAAACACTGGAGCCTTACCTTCCTAGTCTCTCTCTAGGATCAATATTGCTGTAGCATGCTGGCTGTATGAAGGGCACACCACGTGGAGCAATGATTACCATAGTGACATAAGTAGTACCTAAACACAATTGACATTATGGCCTGTTGCCTTGGAGAGATAACATGTATGATATTGCAAACCTGGAGCTGAGATTCATTAACTGCAGCTCAAAGAGGAATTTGTGCATTGTATAGTATTAAGTTCTGTACCTATATGCCTGATGATTATGATGATATCTTTTCTATTCTAGATCATATGCAGAGTGATATTGAACATTTTAAAAGTCCTGGTAAATTTAGCTCATTTTCTAAGTAGTTAATGAATGTGCCTGTATTAGTCAGCCAAAGGGATGCTGATGCAAAGTACCAGAAATCTGTTGGCTTTTATAAAGGCTATTTATTTGGGGTAGATGTTTACAGTCACAAGGCCATAAAGCATAAGTTACTTCCCTCACCAAAGTCTGTTTCCATGTATTGGATCAAGATGGCTGCTGGTATCTGCGAGGGTTCGGCCTTCCTCCTCTTCCTAAGTCTCCTTGGTCCCAGCTCCTTCTGATCTCAGCTGTAGGCTAGCTTAAGGCTTGTCTCTCTTCCTGGGTTCATCTCTTGCCTGGCTAATCTGCTCTGTTCTCTTCATAAGGTCAGCTGTAGACTATCAGGCTCATCTCTCTTCCCTGGGCCACAGGATCCTGTCTAATGAGCTGTCTCTCTTCCTGTGTATCTGCTTCTGTGTGTTTTAATTCCATGTGAAAGTCTGTTTTATCCCCAAGGGGGCTGGGACTCAATGCTGAATTGCACTCTAATGACATGGTTCAGTCAGAGACCTAATCTTAACATAATTTAATCAGACACCTCAGCTGAATCTAATACATTCAAAGGATTATCACATCAGAGAAACTGACCAGTTTACATACATAATCTATATTTCTTTTTGGAATTCATAAATAGTATTAAACTACTACTGTGCCTATAAGATATAGAAATGGCTCTCTTAAGTACTGTCTTTATTTTGCTTGCCATAAGCTTGTCTTATTGTTGCCTATACTGTCTTTGTGAGTTTATGTCTAGGGCAATGCTTCTCTTCATAACTAAGCATAAACACTGCTGTGGGAACTGGGGTTGGTAGTTTATACCAAACCCAGCAGATCTACCACAAACTCTCCCTAAACGTAACCAACAGCATAAAAGAACTCAAGGAAGAATGCTGTTTCCCATCAACTTTGGGAGTTTGCAGCCTCTGAAGGCACCTGGCCTTTCTCACTCTCATGGTTCAGTTTGTTATGGCTGGCTCCCTTTTAGGGTCCACCTACTACCATCTTCTTTATCCTTTTAGTGCAGGGGTTCTTAATCAGGGGTCCATGGACCCTCAAGGGGTACAAGGAAAGGTTTCAGGGGGTCCATAAGCTTGAATTGAAAAAAGTCATTGTATCTTTTTCTCTGACCTCTAATTGAAATCTAGCATTTTCTTCTCTTATGAATGTATGCAATAAATTACAGTAGTATTCATTTCATATCACATTACAGTTGCTGCCTATCTTGAAAAATCACTTACACTCATCCATACCTCAAAATTACAGTAGTTATTAGATCCAACACTAGTTGAGTGTCATAAAACTATCTACCACTACATTCTAAGCAGGTGTCCATGGTTTTCACCTGACTGGCAAAGTGGTCTGTGGAGCAAAAAATGTTAAGAACACCTGATTTAGTGGAACTACGTATCTTCAAATTTCTAATTAAGTTTATTTCTTCCAGAATTGATGCCTTATTAGTCATGTGGGAATTTCAACCATTTCCAACCAGAGTGCCAGAACCATCTTCCCTCAACCACAATAAAATAGCCAGAGGGTTTTACACCTTGCCATTTAGGGCCTACTCCTTGTAACCAGTAGGAAGTAGCTACAGAAGAATGACTATTGCCCTTCAGCACCCTCTTAAGAATAAGAGTGCAAACCCTCTGAGGGGGGAGTTGAGGCCAGTAGGTATGGGGAAAGGGAAGATTTGGGTCACAGCTGAAGTCCCAGCAAACAACATGGCTGACAGACATGATGGCTAACAGGCAGCATGTCCAGCAAGCCACATGGCTGTGAGGCCTCATCCAGAAACCTCCTGAGGGATCCCACAAGACCCTGGAATGAGAACCTTATTTAGAACAAATATCTCATTTGGAATGAGAATCCCATTCAGGGATACAGAAAGCTCCAGATAGCCTCAAAAGGCCTTACCATTGGCCTCCTGAGAAATGACAAGTGGGGCAACCAATCACAACAGCAAACAGACTTTTAAAAGACCTGACATGGAGTACCGCACATGCAACTCATCTTGCAGTATGCTCATGGTCCAAGCTTCAGACTGTGTACTTCTCTCATTTTTTAATAAACCTTTTTAAAGATATATTTTATTACTTATTTATCTCCCTCTCCCCCCACCCCCGCCCGGTATTTGTGCTCACTGTGTCTGTGCTCAGCTCCAGGTACCAAACCCAGGGCCTCCCATGTGGGAGGGAGGCACCTAATCGCTGAGTCACCCCCACTCCCTGCTTTGTTGTGTCTCTCATTATGTTTTCTTCCTTGTGTCTCTTGTTGCATCATCTTGTTTTGTCAGCTTGCCGTGCCAGCCTGTTGCACCAACCTATTGCACCAGTGAAGAACCTCTAGCTCTTCTTCTTTAGGAAGCACCAGGAACTGAACCCAGGAACTCCCATGTGGTAGGCAGGAGCTTAATCACTTCAGCCATATCCACATTGTTTAATAAACTCTTTACTCACTTGCTTACCCTATGGTATGTCATTAAATTCTTTTATGCAACATAAGCCAAGAACCTAGAAGCCCAGAATACAGAGCCATCCAATAACACTTGTAATAAAATTGTATAAAGAAAGCCCTGGGAGCTCCTCAGTAGCTCCCCCAGTCCTGTACACAGCCCTTCCCCCATAGCTGTCCTAAGAGTTTCCTATTGAGCCCTTGAGAGAAAATTATCTGGTCCAGGTTCCTTTAAAGATTAAATCTTTTATGGAACCTGGCTGCCCACTAGAGCAGAATTTAAACCTTGCACCTTGTGGCAGTTTGATATTACTTATGAATTCCAAAAAGAGATATAGATTATGTTTGTAAACATAGTCTGTTCCTCTGGGTGTGATGCCATCTGATTGCAATTGATTCAGCTGAGATGCCTTTGATTAAATTATGATAAGATTAGGGCTTTGATTTGACCACATAATTAGGGCATGCAGGGTTGAGTCATCACCCCCTTGTTGGGCTAATAAACAGATGCTCCAATCAAGAACACAGAAGTAGATACACAGAAAACATACACAGAGGATCCTGTGGCCCCAGGAAGAAAAATGAAATTGATAGTTTACAGCTGACCTTGTGAAGACAGCACAGCAGCTGAGCCCAGAAAGAAATGAGTCCTAGAGAAATAGCAATGAGCCCTATGCCAGCCTACAGATGAGATCAGAAGAAGCTGGGACCATGGAGCCTTAAGATGAAAGAGGATGGCTGAACCCTCACAGACATTGCCTGCCATCTTGCTTCCACAGTACCTCTTCTGGTACCTTGAGTTGAACTCTTTAGGGCCTTGTAATTGTAAGTTTTTACACTAAATAAATACCTTTTTAAAAAGCCAACAGATTTCTGGTACTTTGCATTAGCATCACTTTGGTTGACTAATACAAGCCTGAACTGAAGAGTTCTAATTAAAGATTTCCCCAAACAAGACAAGCAAATATTCATAGAAGAATTTAGAATTCTTTTGGGTACATATGGTCTGGGCTACCTGACCTATATCAGCATATTCACATGTTGGTCAAAACCTCATATGCTATATCCTGGATGGCAAAAGCTGGATGGACTGACCCAGAAAGGGATTTACAAGATTCTACTTTCCATATTAAATCTGAGAGTCAAATAGGTCTGAAAAATAGGTCAAAGTTTCTTTTAGATTTCACATCAGGGCAAAGAAAATCATAAAAGCCTCCTCCACAAATTACAATGGGAAAGCTTTAGCCCTCATATTAAATAAATAACCTCAACTTTTACCATCTGCTAAGAACAAAAATTATGATAAAAGTATGAGTTGAGCAAGAAGAGAAAATTGGTACTTTTATATAAACAGCGAGTTTTGTATTTCTGTGTTTCTGTGTTTTTATGTCTGATTTACAGGGTTGAAAATTTTTATTTGAAGCTATAAGCTTTCTATTTGTGTCTGTCACTTTGATGTGTATTTTTCTACTTCTGAATATTAATACCAAATGAACAAATAAAAATCCTAAAAAGAGTTCTATTCAAATCTCTTAAAAATAAATAAGATAGTATACATGAATTTATACTCCTGAAGTCTCAGAAATTAAAGAACCAAACCTCTAATATTCATAGAAATAAACACAAATGTTTTAAAAATTTAAGTGCACATAACTAGGCAACCATTTGACAAGCATGACTAGTTTAATATTAATTAAATTAAAACAACTATGACTTATATGTTATCACTGTTAAGTACAATACCCACATTCAATTATATTCTAATCAGTATGTTCTTCCTAAATTAATACAGGTTTACTGATAAAATATGTTAGCATTATATCTATTAGATACGTAAAATTATGAAAAATTTTAATTTGTGTTTAATCTAATTAAGTTATTATTCTAACAAACTTTATTTCAAGGGTTATTGTGTTTTGTGGAATGTCAGTTTGGAGAAAATTGCCAATACCTTTTTGATAATTTAAATATGTAAGCTATACATGATGCGGTTTTTGTTAAGGAAAAAGTGATTTTGTCATAAAGTCATTTGACTGGTTGCAGACTGAGAAACAGGGTAGTGTAGGACAAACCCTATATGGATATAGAAAGTTGTAGAAGGTTTGTGGAAATGAATTTAATTTGTAATGACCAATGCTAAGATTTGAGAGTCTTATTTATGAAATTCTTTTCTGGAGCTTCATATCAAACACATATTCATGCAAAACCAGAATTTGTATTCTCTCTTTAAATGAGGACTATTTCTTGGATTATTGATCTGCTCTTAGTGTGATAAGTTTGTAAAGGGTTTTTCTTAATGATCTGAGTAATCTACCTCAAAGACAGATTCTCCATTGTTTTAGTTTGGAAAAAGGTGCTGGGAATATACCAGGAATGTGTTAGCTTTTGCAATGGTAATTAGTTTAAAAGCTTACAGTTCTGAGGCCATGAAAGTGTCCAAATCAAGGCAGTATCAGGAGAGCCTTTCTCCCCAAGTTGCAGCTGCATGAGATCAGGCACGTGGCAACATCCTCTCATTTCTCCTTTCTCCTCCCGCCTCATTGCTTTCAGCTTCTGGCTAAAGTGATTCCCTCTCAGCTTCTGTTGAGACCTGTTGATTTCAGGTTCTAGCTCCTACAGCCTTCTCTCTCAGCTTCTGGGATCCTCTCTGTCTCTGCAGCTTTTTGTTCTATATCTATGGCTTTTTTTCCCTTAGTTTGTAAAGGAATCTAGTAAGTGGATTACAACACACCATGGGTCAAAAAATCTGATTAAACATCCCTAAACAAAGTAATTTAATCAAAATATCCCACCTATAATAGGTTTACATGCACAGTAATGGTTTAGCCATAAGTACATGATTTTCTGTGGTCCACCAAAGCTTCAAACTGCAATAACTTCGCACTCTGGACCCCAAACACACATGTTGATCCATATGCAAAATATATTCTTTCCATCACAATACTTCAAAAGCACTAAATCATTTAAGTAACAGTATTAAGAACAAAATCTCATGAAAATCAATTATAGTCTGTCCTTGGGAAAGATTCCCCTCAGACTGTGGACCTGTGAAAATGAGAAAACAAGTTATTTGCTTTCAATACACAAAGGAGGGAGAGTCATAGAATAAACGTTCCCATTGTCATAGGGAGAAATTGGAAGGAAAACAAGGGTCAATGGTTCAAAAAAGTTCCAAAAACCTGCAGGGCTTACTCCATTAGATTTCAATGCCTGAAAGTTTTCTATAAAAAGAGCCCCTTGACTGAAGGCTGGATCCCCTTGCAGAAGGCTCCTGTTACACTGACAAAAATTTATACTGTTAATATTCCTCCCAACTTTCCTCAAGTAGACTTACAGCCTTTTACCAAGGTAATTGTGCATTGGAGAAAATGAAATGATCAGATATTTTGTGGGTTATTAGACACTGGCTCAGAAGTGACACTAATTCCAGAACACAGAAAATGTCATTATGGTCCACCAGACAGAGTAGGGGATTATGGTTGTCACGTGATCAATGAAGTTTTAGTTCAGGTCCATCTCAGTTTGACCAGCAGGTCCACAGGCCCTTTCTATGGTTATTTCCCCAGTACCAAAATGCATAATTGGAATAGACATAACTGGAATAGAAGGCAGAATTCCCATTTTGGTTCCCAGACTTGTGGGGTGAGGGTTATTATAGCACCTAAGACCAAATGGATGCCACTAGATCTGTCCCCACCTGTCAAAATAGTAAATCAAAAGCAATATTGAATTCCTTCAGGGACTTCAGAGATCAGTGCCACTATGAAGGACTTGTGGGATTCAGGGGTGGTGATTCCCAACGCATCCCCAATTCAACTCTCCTACTTGGACAGTGAAGAAAACAGATGGATCTTGGAGGATGACAGTGGATTATGGCACACTTAATCAGGTGGTGACTCCAATTGCAGCTGCTGTTACAGATGTCGTATCATTGCTTGAGCAAATCAATGTATCCCTGGTAACTGGGATGCAGCTATTGACCTGGAAATAGGTTTTATCTCAATGGCTATTAGTAAGGACCACCAGAAACAGTTTCCTTTCAGCTGGCAAGGCCAGCAATATACCTTCACTCTCCTAACTAAGGCGTATATCAACTCTCCAGCTCTCTGTCATAATAGATGAGAGGAACTGTGATCACCTCACCCTGCAAAAAGTCATCACACTGGTCCATTATACTGATGATATCCTGTTGTTTGGACATAGTGAGCAAGAGGTAGCAACTACTCTAGACTTACTGGTAAGGCATTTGCCTGTCAGAGGATGGGAGATAAATCCAACAAAAATATAGGGGCCTGCCAACTCAGTGAAATTTCTAGGTGTCCAGTGGCATGGGGCATGTCAAGATATTCCTGCTAAAGTGAGGGTAAAGCTGTTGCGCCTGGTCCCTTCTATAACGAAAAAAGAAGCACAAGGCTTAGTTAGCCTCTTTGGAGTTTGGAGACAATGTATTCCTCATTTGGGTTTGTTACTCTGGTCCATTTACAAGTGACTAGAAAAACTGCTAGTTTTGAGTGTGAACTGGAAAATAGGATAATCCATAACAGGTTCAGACTGCTGTGCAAGCAGTACCTCCACTTGGGCCTGCCCTATGGAATTTGGACTCAGGCATCCCCAGAGTCTCATGAGACAATTTTATAAAATCTCATGATAGTTATTGGTATTTCCTGTAAGTTCTGTTTCCCTAGAGAACCCTGAGGAATACATATAATAAATGAGAATAATATCTTCATTGATTTTCATATTGATCTTTTGATCAAACTATCATTTAAGAGAACAATTCTTCTCACTTATAAGAACTTTTTGTTTCCTTTTGTTACAAACATCTTCCCTCCTATATTTACTTTTAAAATCTTTGATTGTTACCTTCAATAAATAGGTAACCAACTATTGTTTATCAGATGTCTGATCCTATTTAGGATCACATTTGACATTTTTGGCTTCCCCAAATCAAACCCTAAACACAATCTTTTTTCATTTTAAACTGTTTGGGATTTTCCAGAGGGTCCCTGGAAAATCACAAAGAATTTGTCCTTTCATCTTATAAAAAGAGAAGTGCTTGAAATCATTAAGTCCATTTGATATGCTATAAATTGCAGAGAAAATGTTGATAAATTAAAAGGGATTTTCTAAGGGAATTGTGGGAAGATGACATCAGAATAGGTATGCAGGGCTCAACTCTCTCACAAAAAGAAAAAAGAAAGAGCAAAAACGTGCCCAAAGAACTTGCCTTTGGGTCAGCAGACCAGGAGAGGGCTACACAACTTTCAGGAGGATGAGGGACAGAGACTCTGAAACAACGAATGTTAGATACCAAACTGCTGCAGTGGCCAGGAAGAGATTCCCTACCCCACCCCCAAGATATTAAGCTGGGGTAAAAACCCTGGTTCACTGCAGCTGGCTGAGAGGGGAACAGGCATCTTCTTCCCTGTCAGCTCTTACATGGGAAAAGGAAGGGGGAGTCAGGGGACATTTCCTCAGTGAATTTAGCCAACAGAGCCAGCTCTGAGTCTCAGCTCTTGGCAGACCAAAACACAGGAAATGGAGATATCCTCTCCATGGAAAGATGTACTGAGGAGCACCATCCGCCGACCATTCTGGAAAGTTGCATGGACAAAAACAGAATTTAGATCTCTCGGTATCCTAACTCCTGGGAGAAAATCTATGCCATAATAAATGAGTCCCTGGCCCAAATTTGATGTTAAGCTGGGAAATTTTAAAGACTTAGAATAAGTTGACCAAACTAATAGAATAAGTTACCAAAAGACCAGAATTACAAGAGAAATTAAATGGAGTGCTGTAGCCTGAAAGGAAAAAAAAAAAAAAAAAAACAAGAGAGATTTGGAAAAAAGTGCAGAAAGATTATTAGGAAGGGTAAACTAAAGGGTAAAAGGACAGACAATAGTATGGTATGACAAGAGAGATGAAGGACAAAATGGATGAAGTACATAATGTCTTTACAGTAATAACATTGAATGTTAATGGCTTGATCTCCCTAATCAAAAGACACAGACTGACAGAAGGAATATAAGAACTATGAGCCATCCATATATTGTCTATAAAAGACTCACCTCAGATGTAAGGACACAAACAGCTTAAAAGTGAAAGGTTGGGAAAAGATATTCCATGCAAGTAGTAACCAAAAAAGAGCTGGAGTAATGATACTATCAGACAAAATAGTTTTTAAATCAAAACTAGTATAAGGGATGATGAAGGTCATTATATATTAATAAAACGGACAATTCACCATAAAGAAAGTATAAAGTTGGGAATGCTCTTATGGCAATATGACAAGAAGGGTTACTGGTTTAGGGTGTTGGATGGGGGGGCATTCGGGGCAGGGCACACCTGGGGCAGACTTCTAGGGAGTGAGAGATCATGTTGTCATGTGTTGTATCAGTGGTTGAAGACCCACATGAGTAGGAAGGAGCTGGACTTCCATCCTGGGGAGGACTGATATGTTCACAAACACAGGGGCAGGAGTCTCTCGAGACCATGGGCAGTTCCTAATAGCGGAGGACAAACCACTCTGTCAAGATCTCAGTGTTGTTGCAGGTAACTATGAATCTTGTCATCCAAGGAGTGAAGCCGGGTGGTCAGCATGGGTTCTGAGGGGAAGGGGAGGGAGGAATAGAATAGATGGAACAGGGGGTATTTAGTGGGCAATGGAAGTGTTCTACATGATATTGCAATGATGGACAAAGGCCATGTTAAATATCATCAAAATTTATAAAAATGTATGGTCTAAAATGTAAACCATAATGTAAACCATTGACCATGGTTAGTAGCTATGTTGCACTATTTGTATATCCATTGTAACATTTGTACCATCCACATATAAAAAAGTATTAATATGGGAAGCAGGTAAAGGGGGAGGATGTTGGGTATATGGGAGTCCCCTGCATCCTGTATGTGACTTTACTGTGACCTAAAACTTCTTTGAAAACAAAATGAAAAAAAGTAAGACACTGAGGAATAAATGGAAGAAAATGTCACTGTACATACAGGACAATAGATATTACAAGTATGAAAGGCAAAATTTCAAAAAAAATTAAAATATTTTAATTATTTTTTAATAACCCACTTTTAAAATTTTATTTTTAGTTTTCTTTAAATTTTAATGTATTTTAGTTCTTATATTTGAACCTACCAGTATTATTTCATTTTCTTATAATTGTATTTGGTGATTTTATTGGCTTCATTTTTGAAGAAGCTTTAGATCACGGAAGACTTACAACTGGGGCAGGGGAGGGTCATTGGTGTGGGGTGTCAGTGATGGGGGATACATGGGAGGAAGTTCACCTGGACATACATATAAGGTATGTAAATATGTTCAAATGATCACAGGGCATTGTCACAGCCAGTGGAAATTCACACAATAACCAAGAGAATAGTGAATTCCTATCCTAGAAAGCTCTGTCACATTCTCTAATGGAACAGCAACAGTCCCCCAAGTGCAGGGGCATTGACTGACAAAGGAGGATGGCCCATTGTTGGGCCCTTGGTTTTGATGGCTATGCATGTGAGCCTTTGCTCTTGAAATTGAAACTTAGCTTAGATTTGCCTCCTGAGAGCCTCCTTGTTGCACAAATGTGGCCTCTCTCTAAGCCAAATTCAGCATATAAATTCATAACCTGCCCCCCAGAATGGGGCATGGCTCCCAGGGATGAGCCTCCCTGGCACCATGGGATTACTACCAAGCACCAACTAGCAATGCAACTGGAAAAAGACCTTGAATAAAAGGGGGAAAAGGTAAAGACAAATGAGTTTATATAGCTGAGAGACTTCAAAGTGAGTTGGGAGGTCATCCTAGAGGTAACACTTATGCACATCTCAGCAGGATCTCATAGACTGTCAAAGTGGATACTACCTCAAATAGTGGGGCTCCTGAGGGCTCTGGAGACACCCAGGTCATATTGTCAGGGCAGATAGCTCAGGAGTTTGGTGCCCTTCCAGTGGGCCTTACTTCAGAGTTTGTGCTCCTGAGAGTGACAGAATTGGACTCAGTTATAGCTTCCTTACACATGGCTCATCTCTCCCTTCTATTTGAACCTATACTTAGTGCTGGAGTTGGTAGGTGTACATCCAAGAGACTTGAATCTTGGGCCATCCATGTGCTAGCTGGGCCCTAAGCCTCAGTGGAATTGCAACACCTACTCTCCAGTTCATTGGACTCACCCAGGACAACAAACAAGGAGGTGAGGATTGACAACCACCATTCCAAGGAGACGAGAGATCGTACAACTACAAGCAAGAGAATCCCATCCACTGGCTTAATGGGATTGAAGCCCTGTCTCAATTAGAGGTGGAGTGGACCTCACCATCCCAGAATCCTGAGGATTGGGTAATGTCCTATGGACTAGATTGGACTTACTTGTATTCTATTATAGACTTGTTGTGATTTTAGCAATGGATGAAATTACACCATTAATGTGTAGACAGTGGCCACTGGAGGCTCTGGGGACAGGGGGAGAAAAAGACAGGTGTAATGCAGGGTCTTTTTCAGGACTTGGGAATCGTCCTGGATTGCATTGCAATGACAAATATAAGTTGTTATATATCTTCCCATAGCCTGCAGAATTGTGTGGAAGAGAGTGTAAACTACAATGGGAACTATGGTCCACGCTCAATGCAATGTGCCAGGATGCATTTATCAATTGCAATGAATGTGCCACACTAATGAAGGATGCTGTTTATGTGGGAGGGTGTGGGAGGTGTGGGGAGTGAGGCATATGGAAATCTCTATATTTTTTTGTGTAACATTTGTGTAATCTAAATCTCTTTAAAAAATAAAAATATATATTAAAAATATAAAGTATCTCATTTATTCAAATCCTCAAAAAAAGAAGAAATAACTATACTAAATATTTATACACCTAATTTGGGTGCCCCAAGACATATGAGGCACACACTAGTAAAACTAAAGGAAGAAATAGATTTCTCTACAATAATAGTTGGAGACTTCAATACACCACTCTCAGTAATGCAGAGAACATCTGGACAGAGGATAAATAAAGAAAAAGAGAGCTTGAATAATATCATAAATGAACTAGACCTAACAGACATCTATAGAGCATTGCACCCTCAAACAACAGGATATATATTTTTTTTCAAGTGCTCATGGATTGGGTCACAAGGCAAGACTCCATAAATTTGAAAAGATTGAAATTGTAAAACACACTTTCTTTGATCATAAAAAAATGAAGCTGGAATTCAATAATGGATGCGAAAAGGGAAAAATCATAAATATATGGAGATTAAACAACACACTCAAATAATAAATGGGTCAAAGAAGAAATTGCAAGAAAATTCAGGAAATATCTTGAGATGAATGAAAATGAGAATAAAACATATCAAAACCTATAGGACACTGCAAAGGCATTGCTGAGATGGAAATTTATAGCCTTCAATGCTTCCATTAAAAAACAAGAAAGAGCTAAAATTGAAGATCTGGCTGGACACCTGGAAGAACTAGAAAAACAACAGCAAATTTATCTCAAACCAAGCCAAAGGAAGGAAATAGTAAAGATTAGAGCAGAAATAAATTAAATTGAGAAAAAAAAACAATAGAAAGAATCAACAAATCCAAAACTGGTTCTTTGAGAAGATTAAAAAAATTCGACAAACTATTAGCTAGACTGACAATGAAAAAAAGACACAAATAATTAAAATCAGAAATAAGTGGGTGGACATTACCACTGACCCTGCAGAAATAAGAGATATCATAAGAGGATACTATGAACAACTCTATGCCAAAAATCTAGGCAATGTTCACAAAATGGACAAATTCCTATAAATACACGAACCACCTACACTGACCCTAGAAGAAATAGAAGCCTTCAACCAAACAATTGCAAGGAAACAGATTGAAACAGTCATCCAAAACCTCCCAAAGATGAAAAGCTTGGGCCCAGATAGCTTCACACATGAGTTATATGAATCATTCAAATATGATCTAATACCAGTCTTGTCAAGCTCTTCCAAAAAATTGAACATGAAAGAACACCCCAAACTAATTCTATGAAGCCATCACCCTAATACCAAAACCAGAAAAAGATGCTATGAAAAAAATAAAATTACAGACCAATATCTGTAATGAATATTGTTACAACCCAATTCCTGAAGGGTACAAGTTGGTGAGACCAAAGAACACACCTGGCATTTAGTCAGGCATAAACTTTCTTGGGATTTACAGACAGGAGAGAATCTTTAGTGGCAGATGGTCAAAGATTGAAAGGAGATAGAGATGGGAAAATGAGGGGTGATATATATAACAGGTTTCAGAACAAGGACTTCCCATAGAATATGACAGCAGAGTTCCTGCTAGGGCCACATGAAGTGTACACATGGGGTGTGGTGATGTTTTCTATAAACTTATAGGAAGGATATTTACCAAGGATGTTTATTGCTTTGGGAAGATTATAGTTTATGATACCATCTATTCATTCTCTCTCCTCCGAGGACATTTGTTAACCTTTAATGAATGTCCAGGTCATGCAGACAGCTATGTACTGAGGATTTGGAGGGCCCTGAGTCCCCACAAAAATAGATGCAAAAATCCTCAAGAAATTTTTGCAAAACAAATCCAAAAACACATTAAAAGAATTGTACAGCACAATCAAGCAGGTATGCTAGGGCGACAAGAAATCAATTAGTGTAATAAATCACATTGATCACTACAAGAAGATATATCACATGATCCTTTCAATTGATGCAGAAAAGGTAACAAAGTACAGCACTTTTCTTGATAAAAACACTCCAAAAGTTAGGAATAGAAGGAAGAATTCTCAATAAGGTAAAGTGCATATATGAAAAACCTACAGCTAGCATTGTACACAATGGTGAAAGAATGAAAGCTTTCCTGTTGATATCAGGAAAAAGAAAAGGATGCCTACTGTTGCCATTATTATTCAATATTGTGCTAGAAGTTCTAGCTAGAGCAATTAGTCTAGATCAAGAAATAAACGGCATCCAAATAAGAAAGGAAGAAGTAAAACTTTCACTATTCATTGATCCAGAAAATTCTGAAATATCCACAAAAAAGCTACTAGAAATAATGGAGAAGTTCAGCAAAGTGGTGGGATACAAGATTAATACCTAAAAATCAATAGCATTTCTATACACTACTATGTGCAATCTAAGCAGGAAATCAGAGAAAAAAAAATTAAAATAGTGATTTAAAAAATCAAATATTTAGGAATTAACTTAACCAAGGACATAAAGGACCTGTATTCAGAAAACTACGAAACATTGCTAAAAGAAACTGAAAAACATTTAAATGGAAAGAAATTCCGTGTTCATGGATTGGAAGACTAAATATCATTAAGATGTCAAGTCTACCCAAACTTATTCACAGAATCAACACAATTCCAATAAAAATCCTAACAGCCTTTTTTGCAGAAATTGAAAAGCCAATAATAAATTTATTTGAAAAGGTAAGGGGCACCGAACAGCCAAAAATGTCTTTAAAATAAAAAAGAAGAACAAAGTTGGAGGACTCTCACTTCCTGGCTTTAAAGCATATTACTTAGCTACAGTGGTAAAAACAGCATGGTACTGGAATAATGACAGACAGATTGACCAATGGAACTGAATCAAGAACTCAGAAATAGACCCTTACATCCACAGTAAAGTGATTTTTGACAAGGCAATTAAGCTCACCCATCTGGGCCAAAACAGTCTATTCAACAAATGGTGCTGGGAGAACTGGATAGGTATATCCAAAAGAAAGAAAAAGGACCCCTTACTCACACCATAGGCAAAAATTAACTCAAAATTGATCAATGACCTAAATTAAAAAGCAACAACTATAAAACACTTAGAAGAAAATGTAGAAAAACATCTTCAAGATATTGTGGTTGGTGGTAGTTTCTTAAACCTTACACCAAAAGCATGAGGAAGAAAAAAAAAAATAGATAAATGGGAACTCCTCAAAATTAAAAACGTTTGCACCTCAAAGGACTTTGTCAAAAGGGTGAAAAGGCAGCAAACTCAATGGAAGAAAATATTTGGCAATCACATACCCAATAAGGGGTTAGTATCCATGATATATAAAGAAATCATACAACTCAACAATAAAAAGGCAAACTACCCAATTAAAAATGGGCAATTGAAAAGACAATAGTCCAAAGAAGAAACACGAAAGGCAAAGAAACACATGAACAAATTGTTAACATCACTAGAAATTAGGGAAATGCAAATCAAAACTATAAATGAGATACCATTTCACACATATTAGAATGGCCACTATTACAAAGTTGTAGAACTGTAAATGTTGGAGAGGATGTGGAGAGAGAGCAACGCTTATTCAATGTTGATGGGAATGTAGAAGGGTACAACCACTGTGGAGGACTGTTTGGCAGTTCCTAAGGAAGTTGAATATAGACTTGCCATGTCACCCAGCAATACCATTGCTAGGTATATACCCAGAAGAACTGAGAGCAGTGACATGAATAGACATCTGCACACCAATGCTCATAGCAGCGTTATTTACAATTGTCAAAAGTTGGAAGTAACCAAGGTGTCCATCAACCAATGAATGGATAAACAAATTGTGGTGCATACACCTGATAGAATATTATGCAGTGGTAAGAAGAAATGAAGTTGTGAAGCATATGACAACATAGATGAAACCGGAAGACTGTGGCAGTTTGATATTTATTATTTCCAAAAAGAGATATTATGTTTGTAAACTGGTCTGTTCCTCTTTTAATTTTTCCAATTAAAGGTGTAATACCCCTTTGATTATATTAAATTCAGAGGTTTCACTTTTACTTTATTAAATAAAGATTAGGAAATGACGGGTTTAGTCCCCACCCTTTGAAGGGCTACGTAAATGGATGCTCAATCAGGAATATGGAAGTAGATACACAGAAGATACACAGAAAAAGACACGGCAGAGGAGAGAACTTGGTTTTGATGCTGGAGCCCTGGGGTGAGATGAGCCATTCACCTGATAGTTTACAGATGAATTCGTAAAAAAAACAGAGCAGCTTAGAAGCCCTGAAAAGACTTAAGAGGGAAGAGGAAGGCTGAACCCTTGCAGACGTTGCCATCTTACTTCAATACATGGCAACAGAGATTGGTAAGGAATTAACCTAGAATTGGACTCTTTAGGGCCTTGTAATTGTAAGCCTCTACCCCAAATCAATACCCTTTATAAAAGCCAAGTTTTCTGGTACTTTTCATCAGCACTCCCTGACTAATACAAGGACTTTATGTTGAGTGAAGTAAGCCAGATACAAAAGGACAGATGCTGTATGCTTGCACTGTTATGAACTAAATATATTATGTAAAATTATGGAATTAATAATTAAAATATAGGTCACCAGAAAATAGAAATGAGGGTAGAAAATGGAAAGCTGATGGTTAATCTAGGCAGAAATGCTTTAAAGATTGTATGTAAATCTTTGGACATGAATGGAAATGGTGAGAGCATATCATGGTGTTTTTGAGTAGCAGAGCTTTTATATGGGTATGATAGTGGTTGAAAGGAAAAGCCTAAGGATACATATTTCTAGAATATGTATAAAGCTAAAAAAATGTAACAAGTGACTGTACAAATAGTGGAACAACCTGGAAAATACAAATACGTGTGATATTGCATAGATAAAACTGTTTTTACAAAATATAAATACAAATAACCAGAGAAAAGGAAATAAAATAGCAGCTATGTATGGCAGGGAAAGCATAGAGAGATTGAGAGGTAATGAGTTTTGTTTATTTGGCTATTTGGTTGTGTTTTTTAGTATTATTATTGGAATAATTAAAATGCTCTAAAAATGATTGAAGTGATGAATGCAAAACTATGTGATCATTCTGAATACCATTTACTGTACACTTTGGATGGATTTATGCTTTATTAAGATGTATCAATAAAATTGATTTGTTAAAAAAGTAATTTTCTACCCTTCTGTTACCAGATTTAGTCTAGGTTCTTGACTTATGCTGTAGAAATGAATTTCAGAGCATGTCAGGTGAGTGAGGCCAGTAATTTATTAATGTAGGGAGAGAAGAGAAATGAAGAAAATAACAGATCATGGGTCCCTGGTAGAGGGTGAGGGGCTGAAAAGTGGTAGAGAGGGCTGATTTATAGACTACGGTTTTCCATTATAGATTATAAATGCCCAGGTTTTACTTGCATTTTGGTCCACGCAGGGGGCACATGGAGAGAGCAGGGTGCAGAAGGCATGAGGGCCCCAAGCAGCGAAGGAGCTGCTGGAGCAGGAGCAGGAGCAGGGGTTGGCAGGGGTCAGGAACAGGAGCAGAAGAAGGGGTGATTTGACCTTTGCGCCTGCCTTTTAAACTGTTAATTATTCCACCCCTTTGCTAATGGCATGGGAGGAGTTCCAGCTGTTTGCTGTTTTGATTGATTACCCCACCCATCAATCACCTAAGTGGGGCCAATGATAATATCTTGGGAGAGTTATTTGGAGCTTCTCCTAGCTTCCAGGAGAAACCTCGGGAGGATCTTCAGGCAGCCATCTTGGGGTATTGATGTCCATGTGGTCCTTTCTGCCAGGTTCCTGATCCATCGATTCATTCCCTGTATGAAGCCTGCTTCACTTCTGTTGATTAAATTTCCATGTTTAAAATATTATACATATAAATATTTGGAGATTATATTAAATTCCTAGAGATCTGACAGTTTTCTCACTGTCTGACATGTCTGCATACTGATCTGCATATTAGAAAACAATATAGCACTATTGGTCATAATTTTAGTTATTCTTTAAAAAATGCTGCATGCTGCTGTTGAACTTGGTTTGCTGCCTAACGCACAGTAAATCTAATCTGTGACACTGATTTCTAACAGAGAAAGATTTATTACAGAGATCTGTGTAAGAAGGCAGGAGGCAAAACCTCACATCTGTCTCCCATAATCAGAGAAACTCTTAAGTTTTTAGGAGATTCCAACAAAGGGAGGTGGAGATTGTGATTTTAGGTCAATAGGAGATATTGATTGATTTGTTTAATTGGAAGTATATAAGTGCCCAAGAAGCTTCTTTCCAGGATAGAAAGAAGCCAGCTGGGGTAAGCATTGGGTTAAGGGTTACAACAGGGTTGTAAATCTCTTAATTAACAAGATAACAAGTAAAGGAATTGAACTAAGCTGAACAAATGGGCCATTAAGAACTGAAAAAATCCAGCTGGAGCAATACATATGGTTATAGGTTACAGTATAGTCATAAATAGTTCAATCAACCTAAGATAACAAGTATGGAGACTAAGCTAAACAAACAGACTTGAGAGCTGTCCAAAGCCAGCTAGGGCAAACATAATTACTGGTTAACACAATGTGGTAAAACATAAGATAACAAGTAAAGGAATATAAATAAGTTAAACAAACAGGCTGCAAGTGAGGGGCTATAAATAAGAGACAAACATTTAGTCACACCAATGCTATAAATTTTGTTAACTTAATCATAATAATAAGTAAATCCACTTACCATATCTCTACAAACAAGTTTTTCCTGCTGGTGGTTTCAATGCTCCCAAAACAACCAAATTTCTTACCAGTTACATTGTTTTATTCTGATGGTATGCTGACAGTGCTTGCAATCAGCTACAGGTTGGAGCTAAATCTTCAGAAGAAGAAAAAGAAAAAGGAATTTAAAAGGGAAGAAAGGTATAAATTGTGTTATACCTGTCACTTAACATAGCCATGGTAAAACTGTAAAGGTGGGATGGGGTCAAATATCTCAACCAACAGGGCGTTTTTGGACATCTTCAATTAGACTTTCTACAACTCTCCCTTTCTGTGGGATATAAATATATCCTTGTTATTGTATTTCTATTTTCTGGATGAGTAGAGCCTTTTCCTTCTTGCAAGGCTACTGTCTTCACAGTACATAAAAAATGAATAGACTTTATTTTCCCCACCTGGGAATTCCTGCTATTCTCTCAAGAGACAGAGGCTCCCAATTTACTGTAAATGTAATCAAGTAACTTTTCAAAGACTTACCTATCAACCTAAAGCTTTGCTGCCCCTATAATCAATTTCTAGTATCTTAGTTTGCCACAGGGCTGTTGATGCAAATTACCAGAAATGGGCTTGCATTTATAATGGGAATTTTATTTGGGGTAAAAGCTGACAGTTCCAAGGCCATGAAATGTGCAAATCAAGGGGCCATCAGAGATGCTTTCTTTCCAAAGTCAGCTACTGTTTGTCCTGCTGCCTTGACACATGGTGAAGATGGCTGCTGATCTCTGCCTTCCCCTCCAGAATCTACTGTCTCCCAGAGTTCAGGTCTGGGCAACATGGCATAAGGCCTGTCTCTTTCTGGATCTTATCTCTCAGTCTTGGCTGCTCTGCTTTCTTCCTAAGTTCAGCTCTGAGGTTTCAGGCATTTGGCTCATCTTTCCTGGGCTCCAACTCTTTGAGACTCTTGGGGCTTCTCTCCTTGAGCTTAGCTGTGTGCAAATCTGGTGACCTTTCTCTCACATTACAGTATCAAATATAGCAGCTTCTTTTTTCTGTTTCTTTTTCTGTATCTCCATTTATATCAGACCCAGCAAGAGAGCAGAGACTGGAGCTGGCTCATGCCTCACTGACATAGTCCAATCAAAAGCCCTAAAGCAAGGGTTCTTAACCTTTTCAATTCCACGGAACCCTTTGCCAGTCAGGTGAAAACCACAGACTCCTTCTCAGAATGTAGTGGCAGAGAGTTTTATGAGTTTTATGATACTCAACTAGTGTCAGGTCTAACAACTACTATAATTTTGAAGTATGGATGAGTGTAAGCGATTTTTTGAGATATGCAACAACTGTATTGTGATATGAAATTAACACTACTGTAATTTATTGCATACATTCATAAGTGAAGGAAATGATAGATTTCAAATACAGGTCAAAGATAATAAAGATAATAAGTTGAATTTTTTTTCAATTCCAGCTCATGGACCCCCTGAAATCTTTCCACAGACCACTTGGGAGTCTGTGGACCCCTGGTTAAGAACTCTTGCCCTAAAGTAATCTTATCAGGTAATCTAATCAAAGGACCCTCAACCAAAGTTAATGTATTCAAAGTTTAACACACCCACAGGAATAGATATGTGTAAGAACATAATCTTTTTAGATTCATGAAGGAATTCCAAACTGTCACAGTCAGGAAAGGTAAAATGAACAAATAATATCTTAAAATTTAAATTTGTTAAATTATTTGAGTCTTCTCTGTGGTCCATGAGTTCAAGGCCTCATAACCTAATAAATCCCCATTCTAAAAGCCAACCCATTTCTGATGTATTGCATTTTGGCAACCTAGCAGACTAAAACAGGTACCAGGAAAGGGTGGTGCTGCTATTGTAAATACCAAAAATTTTAAAAAGCTTTTAAAATAGGTAAGGGGTAGGTTTGGGAAGAATTATGAGATGCTTGAGATATGCCATTAAAGATGGCATGAGAGTAGCTCAGGCAGGGTGCAGCTCTCTTGTAAAATATGGGTGAAGGCATAGAAGTAGTCTGAGGGAGCTACTTTGGGGACCCCTGCAGGAAAGTGTCACATACATCATCAAGGAGATACTTGGGATGCAGAGATGGAAAGACCAAAGGGAAAACCATTTGTTGATACCCCTGTGGTGGGGAACACTGCCCAGCCCCCACCCCAGAGGTAAACAGCCTTGGTAAAGCTGTAGCTGAGTGGCCAATGGAGAGGGGAAAGGATAGATTCCTCCCAGGGAAGAGGGAGGATGTGATTAAGGGCTGACTGTGGTTTTTCCTCTGTGAATGTAATTACCATAATTCACTATCTCAGAAGAGGTAATGAAAATTGAAGGATTCACTTCCATGGAAGAGTTTGCTGAGGAACACCATTTTTTGGCAGCTGGGAAAGTGAAGAAAGAAAGATTGGTGTCTCTGATTCTTTCCTAGGCTTGACAGACCTGGTTGGGCCCCATTATTGGATTCCTGACACAGTTTTGACTACATAAATATGGCAATATTAAACTTTTAGAAAAAATAAACTAAAAATCAAAGAAAGCTGTGAAATAAAACTACTAGGCAAAAGAGAAAAACTGGTCAATAGATCAAAATCATCAACATAAGCTGATGCCTAGATATCAACAAAAGATAACTCACACTAAGAAACAGGATATGGCCCACTCACAGGAACAAGCCAAGAATCTAGATGAGACTCTGGGTTGAAGATAACTAGTAAATGATGTTTAAACATACCATCTTATTCAAAAGGAGATGAAGGAAAATATGACTGAAGACATAAAGGATATTAAGGAGACACTGTGTGAGCATAAAGAACATTTTGAAGGCCTGCAAAAAATGTAATAGCTTATGGAAATGAAGGACACAATGGATGAGATTAAAAATACTTTAGAAGCACATAACAACAGATTTGAAATGTTAGAATAATGAATAAGAGAATATTAAGATAGGACATTTGAAATTGAAAAGAAACAGAGAAAAGAAGGCAGAAAACTTGAAAAGGGTCTCAGGGAACTGAATGACAATACGAAATGCCCAAACATATGTGTTATTGGTGTCTCAGAAGAAGAAGAGAATGGAAAAGTGGTAGAAAGGATATTTGAGGAAATACTGAATGAAAATTTTCCAACCCTTATGAAAGACATGAATATCAATATTCAAGAAGGACAACATGCCCCAAACAGAGTAAGTCCTAATAGTCTTATTCTGACATCTACTATTCAGATTGTCAAAGGCCCAAGATAAAGAGCAGATTTGGGTAGCATCAACAGAAAAGCAATGTGTTACTTACAAGGGAGACTTAATAAGGCTAAGTGCTGATCTGTCTTCAGAAACCATGTAGGAAAGATGGTACTGGTACGATATATTTAAGGTATGGAAAGAGAAAAACAGCTAGCCATGAATTCTTTATCTGGCAAAACTATTCTTCAGAAATAAAGGCAAGTTTAAAGTCTACAGACAAAAACTGAGAGGATATGTTACTAAGGGACTGAATCTACAAGAGATATTAAAGGGTGTTTTATAGCCTGATAAGAAAAGACAAGGGAGAGAGCCATGGAGCAGAGTGTATAAATGAAGAACCTAAGTAAGAGAAATCAAAGGGCTAAAAGACAGACAATAGTAAGATATGACAACACAAAGCCAAGGGATAAAATGGATGAAGTAATGCCTTTATAGTAGTAATACTGAATGTTAATGGATTCAAATCCCCAATTAAAAGACATAGACTGATAGAATAGATTTTTTAAAAAACTTAAGCCATCTTTTTGTTGTTTACAAGAGTCTCATCTTGGATACAAGGACACAATTATGCAGAAAGTGAAAGGCTGGAAAATGAAATTCCATGATAATAGCAATAAAAAAAGAGTGGGTGAAGCAATACTACATCATATAAAATAGATTTTAAATGCAAATCTGTTATAAGAGATGAAGTATGTTACTATATATTAATAAAAGGGACAATTCACTGAGAAATAATAGGAATATTAAATACATTTGCACCTAACATAGGTACACAAAAATTCATGAGACACACTGGCAAAACTGAAAGGGAAGTAAATGTCTCTACAATAGTAGTTGGGAACTTCAACACTCCAATCTCAGCATTAGTTAGAGCATCTGGACAGAGAATAAATAAGGAAACTGAGATCTGGAAGAATATGATAAATGAACTAGATCTAATAGATATTTATAGAGCATTACATCCCAAAATAACAGCATATACATTCTTTTCAAGTGCCCATGGATCTTCCTCCAGGATAGACCATATGTTGGGATTTAAGTCAGATCTCAATAAATGAAAAAAACATTGAAATTATACAAAACACTTTCTCTGATCATAATTGAAGTGAGTGAGAAATTAATAACAGGTGGAAAATGGGAAAATCCATAAATATATGGAGATTAAACAATACACTCTTAAATAATCAGTGGATTAAAGAAGATATTACAAGAGTAATTAGAATATACCTCACAACAAATAAAAATGAGAACATAACATATCAAAACTTATGGGACGCAACAAAGGAAATGCTGAGTTGGAAATTTATAGCCCTCAAGGCTTATGTAAAAAAAGAAGGTCTAAAATTGAAGGCCTAACTGCACAGCTGTAGAAAAACAGCAAACCTATCCCAAAGCAAGCAGACAGAAAGAAATAATAATGATTAGAGCAGAAATAAATGAAATGGAGAAAAAGAACAATAGAGAAAATCAACAGAAATGAAAGTTGGTTCTTCAAGATAAAAAAAATAAATAAAATGGTGAGTGGATGTATTTCAAGTGGTTGAGCATCTACTTCCCACATACAAAATCCCTGGTTCAATCACTAGCACCTCCTAAAAAAAATTTTTTTTGAATAAAATAAACTGATAAACCCTTAGCTAGATTAACAAAGAAAAAAAGATAAAAGATACAAATAAATAAAATCAGAAACAAGAAGAGTAACATTACCACAGACCCAGTAGAAATAAGAGATCATAAAGGATACTATTAACAACTATGTGCCAACAAAGTAGATAACATGGATGAAATGGACAAGTTTCTGGAAACACATGAACAAACCACACTGACCGTTGAAGAAATACAAGACCTCAACAAACCAATCACGAGTAAAGAAATGAAACTGTCATCAAAAACCTCCCCAAAATGAAAAGTCCAGGACCAGGTGGCTTTGCAGGTGAATTCTATCAATCATTTAAAGATGATCTAATACCAATCTTGCTCAAACTTCCAAATATCGAGCTGGATGGAACACTACCAAACTCCATCCTATGAAGCTAATATCACCCTTATAAAAAAAAAAGCCAAATAAAGATATTATGAAAAAAACAAAATTAAAGAGAAATTTCTTTAATGAATATGGATGCAAAAATCCTCAAAATATTTGCGAACTGAATTCAAATCATGATCAAGTGGGTTTTATACCAAGTATGCAAGGGTGGCTCAACATAAGAAAAGCAATCAGTATAATACAACACATTAATAAATTGAGGAAGAAAAATCACATGATCATTTCAATTGGTGCAGAAAAGGTATTTGACAAAATGCATCATTTCTTGACAAACAAACACTCTGAAAAATAGGAATAGAAGGTAAATTTCTCAACATGATAAAGAGCATGTATCATAAACCCACAGCTAACATTGTGCTTAATGGTGAAAGACTAAAAGCTTTCCCACTGAGATCAGGAACAATAAAAGGATGCCCACTCTTCCCACTGTTATTTAATATTGTGCTAGAAGTTCTAGCTAGAGCAATTAGAAAGAGAAATAAAAGGTACCCAAGTAGGAAAATAAGAAACAATACTTTCATTATTCGCTAATGATATTATCCTATATGTAGAAAAGTCCTGAAAAATCCACAATGAAATTATTAGAACTTATAGACAACTTCAGCAATGTGGCAGGAAAAAGATTAATATGCAAAACTCAATACCATTTTTATACACTACTAATGAACAATCTGAGGAATAAGTGAGAAAAAAATTTCCACTTACAATAGTGACTAAAAGAATTAAATATTTAAGAATAAATTTAACCAAGGACATAAAGTACCTGCATTCAGAACACTACAAAACATTGCTGAAAAAAACCAATGATGATCTAAATAAATGGAAGTATATTCTGTGTTCATGAATTGGAAGACTAAATATCATTAAGATGTCAATTCTACCACACTGATATACAGATTTTACAGATTTAAAGCAACTCCAATAAAATTTCCAATATCCTTCTTTGTAGAATTGGAAAATCCAATTATCAAATATATCTGGAAGGGTAAGAGCCCCCAAATAACTAAAAATATCTTTTAAAAAAGGACAAATTTGAAGGATGTTCACTTCCAGATTTTAAAGCATATTATCTAGCAACAGTGGTAAAAAACAACATTGTACTGGCATAAAAATAGACATATTGACCAAAGGAATCTAATCACAGACTGCAAAATAGACCCTCACATCTATGGTCAAATGATTTTTGACAAGGCAGTGAAGCCCACTCACTTGGGTCAGAAAAGTCTGTTCAAGAAATGGTGCTGGGAGAACTGGATACACATATCCATAATAAAGAAAGAGGACCTCTATCTCACACCTTATACAAAAATTAATTCAAACTGGATCAAGGACCAAAATATAAAAACTAGAACCATAAAACTTAGAAGAAAATATAGAAAAACATCTTCAATATCTTGTGCTTGGTGGTGGTTTCTTGGACCTTATACCCAAAGCATGAATAACAAAAGAAAAAAATAGATAAATGGAACTGCCTCAAAATTAAATAGTTTTGTACTTCCAAAGAATTTGTCAGGAAAGTAAAAAGGTAGCTTAATCAATGGGAAAATTCTTTGGAATCATTGATCTGATAAGGGATCAATCTCCATTTTATATAAAGAGATCACACAATTTATTAACAAAATGACAAGCAACCACATTAAAAAATGGGCAAAAAAATTTGAGACATTTTGGCAAAAAGGTACAAGAAAAGATATTCAACATTACTAGCTATTAGAGAAATGCAGATCACAACTACAATGAGATATCATCTTATACCATACAGAATAGCCATTATTAAAAGAACAGAAAACTTCAAGTGCTGGAGAGGATGTGGAGAAATACTAGCACTCCTTCACTGTTGGTGGGATTGTAAAATGGTGTAACCTCTGTGGAAGATGATTTAGTGGTTCCTTAGGAAACTAGATATTGAACTGCATATGATTCAGCAATCCTGCTACTAGGAATATATTCAGAAGCACTGAAAGCAAGGATGCAAACAGACATTTGCACACCGATGTTCAGAGTGGCATTATTCACAATTGCTAAAAATAAGGAAACAACCTAAGTGTCCATCAACCAATGAATGGGTAAACAAGATGTGGTATATTCACACAATGGAATATTACTCAGCTGTAAGAAGAAATCAATTGGCAAAGCACATGACAACATGGAGGAACCTTGAGGATATTATGTTGAGTAAAATAAGCCAGACACAAAAGTACGACTATTGTGTGGTCTCACTGATATGAACTAAATACAAATGAGTCGACTTATGGAGTTGGACTATGAAAAAAGCATTCTGAATCTATGTAGAATGTTTAATAAGGCCAAATATAAATATGTGATAATGGTTGGACTTGATGGTAACACATAATGAATGTAACAAACACTGTTGATTTATGGATGTGATAGTGGCTGAAATGAGTAGTCTAGGAAGACTAATGTTAGTTGGAGGACAGGGGGATAATATAGGGAATGTAGAGCAATGATTTTGGAAGTAGACGAGGATTGTGGTTAATAATATAAATACATGAATGTTCTATTACAGGGTGTTAGGAATGTAATGATACATGGGAAAATATAACTAATGTAATTTATGCACTCTAGTTAAGAACTTTGTAAAGTTTTGTAGCAAAGACAAAGTTGGTACTATATTAATTCTAAAAGGTTAAAAAAAAGAATATGGGGTTTGGTTTCGTGAGCTATAGATATGATTAAGCATTTTTTCTCTTGATTATTTTTGCTTAATAAGGAGATCTTGACTATGTCATTTAACCAATTTGTGTTCACCTTTGTATATTTCTGAATACTAGAGTAACAAATGAGTTAGCAGTTGGAATTAGACAAAAGTGCCTGATAAAGGAATTTTTAAGAGTAATGTTTCCATAACTTGTTCAGCTGCCTTTTTCTGTTCTTGTATTTTTGTGAATTTGAAATAAAGTTGTTAAAAAAAAAAAGATTTTTGAGATGCTTGATAGAAAAGGCCTAGACTTCTCTGAAGAGACTATTGGTAGAAATGTAGTTGCTAAGGGTCCTTCTGACAAGGCCTTAGATGGAAATGATGAATGTGTCATTGTAAACTGGAAAAAAGGTGACCCTTATTTAAAAGTGGCAGGGAATATGGCAAAATTGTGTCCTGATATCAGATGGGAGTCAGAATTTGAAAGTGACAAGCTTGGGTATTTAGCTGAGGAGATTTCCAAACTGAATGTCGTAAGTGCAGCCTGGCTTTACATTGCAGCTTATAGTAAAATGTGAAAGGAAAGGGAGAGGCTGTGAACTGAACTCCTGGGCACAAAGAAACCAGAAATTGATGGTTTGGAAAATTCTGAGCTTCCATAAAGTGAATCCCCAAAGAATATTACCCCAAGTGAGGACTTAAGTGAACATGGAAATAGTCAGACATTTCAGTGCAAGTCAGGACTGAAAATGCAGTTATCCAAGTAGGATCTCTGGAAAGACCTACTGTCTGGTGGCTTGGATCCCTGTGTGCTGAATGCAAAACCAACACATTTTTTGTTTGTTTGTTTGTCTTTTGCCAGATCTGTGTGAATGGCACCCACTGCCAGAGCCTGGATAAAAAGGGGCAGAAAAGGGACAGACTGAAGGAAAAATGACTTCAAAGGTGGAACCCTGGAAGCTGAGGTCTAGACTAAAGACATCTTCTCAGGCCAAGAGAGTGAGCTGTCCCAAACATGGTGAGGAGCTGTGCAAAAATGAAAGCTTCCTGTCAAACTGAGGTGGATACTGCAGACCAAAGTAAGACTTGGACAAGTTCAGCTTAGCGAGTAATGAGCATTTATTTAGGGGATTTATGTGAGGTCCTTATCCAGGAGGAGAAATAGCATTTTCTGAGCTCAATCATCCATGCTCACCGCAAAATGAGAGGGATATTTTATAATGTCTGTTCACATGCAGATGGAGAAGGCATGTGAGGGAGCAGGATTTCTAAAGAATGCAGTGTTAGAAGACTTAATGATCAGTCACCAGTTCACAACCAGTTCCCAAGTCTTGCCTTTTAACTATTTAGGAATGGAATGTTGCTATAACTGGAAGGGGAAAGAATTGGAAGGGTTGAGGGAGAAAATGCGAAGTCATATGTGCCACAGAGACTAGCTTTGTGTGTGGAAAGGGTGAGTATGGACCAGCACATAAAAAAGGCAGGCCTTCTACCCCAATGTTCAGGAAGAGTACTGTCGCCCCAGGCTTCAGAGAGGGTGGAGTACATTATCTGTGGATTAGGGAGAGTCTGGCCACCACTTCACTGCTCTGAGGGGGTTGAACCTGTGGCCTGGAAATTGGAGAGAGTCTGGTCATCACCCCAGTGTTCTTGGAAGGTGGAGCCTGGTGTTCAGCTACCACCCAGTTGCTTGATGAGGCTGGACCTGAGAGCATGGTCACTGAGCAAGCCCTTGGAAAAGGTGCGGCTGCCGCTCCATTAGGTCCCGAGGACAAGGCGTTGTACTATAGATGACTTTTGACCTTGAAATTTAATGGATTATGTCCTGCAGGTTTTTGGAACTGTTTGGGACCCAAGACTGTTTCTCCCTATGGCAATGGGAACATTTATCCTATCACCACCCCTCCTTTTTATATTGGAAGCAGATAACTTTTTCTCAGTTTCACAGGTCCACAACCTGAGGGGAATTTTGTCTTGGGACAGAAAACACCTATCATTGATTTTGATGAGATTTTATACTTAATGTTATTATTAATATTCTTACTGGAGTCCTTTATAAATGGGAAGAGGGCAAAGAGACAAAATCTGCAGACAGAGAGAAAGCCAAAGGAAAAGAGAGAAAGCCAGAAACTGCAGGCAATAAAACCCAGAGGAGATGGGAGAGACCAGATGTTGCCATGTGCCTTGCCATATGAGAGAGGAGTCCAGGATCACCGGTAGCTGGTCTTCAGGAAGAAAAGCATCATTCGATAAAGCTTTGATTTGGACATTTTCATGGCCTGAGAACTATAAGCTTATAACCTAATAAATTCATATTGTGAGAACACTTTCTCTTTGCTCTTCTAGTACACCATATAGCAAATGAAACCAATCAGAGTCACTGCTAATCCCACTTAATCCTAAAACAGTTATTCCTCCCATAGACAGCAAAGCCAAAGAACAAGTAAACAAATGAAAATAACAACTCAGGGAAGCCATTGTGACTCAGAGGTTAAGCACCAGCTTCCCACTTACAATGTTCTGAGTTCTATCCCCAGCCCAATACCACAAAAAAAAAAAAATAAATAAAAAATAAAATCTTGAACTTCAGGAAACCTGTGAAATCAGTGATGAAACGTGGGAGACTTTTAGTGGTGAATGAGAGATTAATAACATCTTTGGTCATGCTTTTAACTGAAGGCATGAACAAAAGAGAGGAAATAGATAGAATTGTATAGGGAAAGCCCTGGTGACTCCTCAGGGCCAAGAAATTCTTGCCCTACTTCCTCTTTGAATTCCCTGTTGAATTTTTATCTTTTGAAATTTGAAATCCTCACCAAGGTAGCTGACCCAGATAGCCACTTAAGCCTCTAGTTCATTACATTTGACCCAAGACAAAATAAAGCCCACCTGCTCTAAGCCTACCCCTATAGGATGGACAAACCCTCCTCCAATTAATAGAAGTTAAGCTTATTTAACTTTTATTTCTATAAAAATCAATGGCCACTCCTAGAACCCTTAAGCTAAGTCCATTCTGGCTTCCTTTCCTGCAGCAAAACTTTGGTGTACAGATTAACATGCTGTTGTCTATGAACTCAAATCTAATTTGTCTTTCCCACTTGTGTAAGTCTAAGATAAACTGAACAGGACACAGAATGCATGCTTTTAAGAGAGAAAAGTGATATAATGGACTTCTTCAAAATTAAAACTCATTCCTCTTTCAAAAACACAAAGAAGCAAATACACTTAGATTAGGAAAATATATTGGAATTCATATGCCTGATAAAGCATCTGTATCCAAATATATAAAGCACTTATACAGCTCAATAAAAATATATCAAAAATCATTTAAAAATGGGTAAAATTGAATTAACACATCAACAAATATATATTAATGGATAGTAAGCACATAAAATATTGTCAACCTCATTAGTGATCAAGGAAATGCATCTTTTCATTAGAGAAGTTGTAAATTTACAGAAAAAATCATGCATAGAATACAGAGTTCAGACATACCATCTTATTACTTATACCTTGCATTAGTGTGGTACATTTGTTATAATTCATAAAAGAACATTTTTATAATTGTGCTATTAATAATGATCACTGTATTGTATGGTCCTATTTTTTTGTTATTTGTTTTATAATTTATTCTAGTAACATATACAACCTAAAATTTCCCCTTCTAGCCATGTTCAAATTTAAACCACACTGAGATACATTACACTTACACAAGAATAACAAAAATTTAAAACATTGAGAATACTATGTGTTGGTGGCATGTGATGGAATTCCCATACATTTCTGGTGGGAATGAAAAATGCTACAGTGACGTGCAGAATGACAGTATCTTATACATTAAAATATACTTACCATATGATTCAGCAATTCCAATACTACGTATTTTTTAAAGATAAATATAATTATATTCTATTTAAAGACTTGTATAGGAAGTTCAAAGCTGTTCATAGCAATTTTTTTTATCAATTGGCAATAAAATGAAACAACATAAATGCCCATTACCTAGTCAATGGATAAACAAATTGTGAAGTGCCTGCACTTTGGAATGCTACTCAGAAACAAAAAGAATGAATAGATGAAAAAACATGGACAAATATTAAAAGCATCATGCTGTGTTAAAGAAGTCAAATTCAAAAGAATGCATTCTTTCATGATTCTATTTATTTTTAATTCAAGAAAAGATAAATATACAGTAACAGAAAACACATCAGTACTTCTTAGGGGTTCAGAGTTTTGTGTGTGTGGGTGGTCGATTACAAAGCAGTGTGAGGAAGATGTGTGAAGATGGCTGCAAAGTTGTATCCAAATGTCAAAAACTCTGATATATATACACTCAAATTGGCTTAATTTTATTGGCCAAAAATTATATCTCACTAAATGAGGGATAAATTCAAATTAAAGAAAAATATTTTCAGTGAAATATGAAAAGTTAAAATGTAGCTACAAGGGGCATGGGATATTTTTAAATGTTTCACAGATCTTTCCAGTTTTATCAATATGTAAGAAGAAAATATCTTATTAAAATAATATTGATTACTCTAATTGGACACTGAAAGCATTCCTTACACATATAAGGTAAAATTTTTAGATGGTGGCATCACAAGCCTAAAACTTAGATTAGTTTCCTGGGAACTTTGCACAGTTTTATTCAAGCAACTAGTTTTCTAAATTTGGTATAGATTTAATTTGGCTACTGAATGCCTAACCTAGATTTCAAATAATTTCTTTGCCTATGTGCAGTGATCCCTATGGCAATAAATGAATAAAGGATGTTTCACTATTTGAACACCTCTAATTTAAAGCAACTTAATCAACCCTCTTCATTGAAGAATTCTGGACTACAATTACAGCATTAATGTCTAGCTGTCGGTTCTTTTCAAGCCTAGAATCAGAGAATAATTGCATCCCATGTATTTTCCTGTGAAAATTGCCTTCATGCCTGGTGGTGATTTTTTTCCTTAACCATTTTATTCTATATGGAGTGACTGCTAATCTCATAAAGGACTTTTTAGCTACAATATTTACTTGTGATTCTTTCCCATCTCGACAACACCTAGATAGAAAATATACCTAATATGTAAGGATTAAGCAATGCCAAAAGCACATTCAATAATAGTAAGTTCACCAGGTCATTGCAATATGACCCTTGATACATGTAGTGTGTTCTAAATTCTAAGGTTCATTATATATTGAGGAGAATTTATTTTTGAAATTTTGATAGAGAGTACATTGACAATTATTTTGTTATTTTATGCTTTAAAGACAATTTGTTGAAATACATAAAATAGCTTCTTAATATAGTTGACTAAAAATTTATCATACATTTCTTCATCAGAAGATTTCAGTGACTTTCTCAAACATTTCTGAGACTTTTATAAGAAAATTCAAAATAATGACAAAAAATTACAAATATAAGAAAGCATAATTGTGTATTATATACTCAAAAGTTATATTTTAATATGGGTTAATGATTTAAAATACATCAGAGTTTACTTAATATTTTGAGTTTGGTGTTTAAGACTGATTCCTAATAAAGAGAAAGGTCATTATCCTAATTCTATTAACTATAATCTCATTTTATCTCAATTATCTTTGAAAGTAAAACTAGATTTTTTAAAGTTTTATTTATAGTCCTTTTACCTGCAACTAACTCAATCAGTTCCTCCAACTCATCTTATTTCTTCTATAAATACCAAACAAAATTTATTTGGAAGAGCTATAATTTTTTCCCAACAAAAAGCAATCTTAAAGCAGGGTAAAGAATATTCCAATCTCATGTTTAATTTTTAAAATCTTTCTTCCTTCCAGCTGTAAAGTTGGAGAAGACTTAATCAGCCTTTCCTAGATCTGACTTATCAATGTGTTAGAGTGAGTAGAATGAAGAAAGAAAGAAAAAAAAAGTGTCAAGTGTCTATTGTAATTCAATCTCAGGATTCACTGCTTTCATGGTAAGCATGGATTGGTAATCAGTGGTCCAAAGGTGCAAAGGATACCCATAGGCCATATGTATGTATGTATGTATGTATATATATTTCATTCTGATTTAGGAGATTTGACTTGGGCCCCAGATTTTTCAGTCTCCTTCAGCTCATGCTTTCCTATAGTAGGGGTCATTTTTCCACCCCTTTTTGATATAAAACCAGGCACTTCAAGTCTAGCTATTTTCTGAAATAATCTTTGAAAAGCACATGTTTTTACCACACTAAATGGTGAGTTTTCAGTCTGATCCACTACCATCTTATTCTCCATCTTGCCATCTCTATTTTTTTTAACATGTTCAAAAGGCATAAAAAAGATTAGTAAATTGACAGACAAAGCACACCCAATACTTATTTTCCTGTGATTCTCTTGAGTACTCTTCTTACTGGGCTTCAGACAAGGGAATATTGCCCTCCAAAAGCTTGCACTGCAAAATTTTCCAACCCCCTACCTCCCTATAATAGTGTCAATCAATTATTTCCTTTTATCCCATATATGACTAATTTAATGAACACTTCGCAACCCTTATCTTATGCTATACTGAATTTCACATTAATGAAAACTCCCTCTTATATATGTATTTTTGCTTTTCTAAAGGTCCTGAATTGGCATGATTTCTTGATTTTCCTTCCAAATCTTTGGCCTCTGTGTCTCAGATTCTTTCAAGAATCTTTCTCCGTGGACCTTGAAAAAAATAGGACTGCTGAATTATTCAATTGTCATTAATTTCAGCTGTAATTAATTGTCATATTCTTGACTGAATACGACAGTCTCATACATATGATATTTTTTATTATCATAGGTAGCAGACTACATATTTTGCCCAATTGATTGTTCCCTCTTTCCCTTTAAAAGGTTATACATTCCTGCCCATTACCATGTGATTTGAAGAGTCTTTCTGAGGAAGTAAATCATTTCTTGTCCTACAGAATTAGTCTTGACCATGAAATAGCCCTGGCAAGTGAAATGTGAAGAACAGTGACTGACTGGAAGCTTGAAGAATATTACATGCTTCTCTCAGCTTTTATTGTACTTTTCCTTCTTCTACAAGATTGGAATATCCTATATGTAGGCTGAAATTTCAAATAATTAAGTAAACACATGGAGATACTTGCAAGTGACCCACAGCCTGGTGTTAAGTCATAATTTGGAGTCGAACCATAATCAACCCAGAGTTTAAATGAAAAGGTAAGTTTACATACATCTTCATTATTATAAGCCATAAAGATATTTTTTTATTGTTACTGTAGCAAAATTGGCTGTCAGTCTATGCATATATTTCAAATACCTAACCTGTAATCTGTGCCCAGGCAAGTCTTTCTCTTGAGAACAATATCTGAATCTGCAACTGCCTATTGGAGTTTACCAATATGTCTAACAGAACCCTCAAACTCAACATATCCCCAATTTAATCTCTCATGTGTTTGACCAGTCTTCTTCCTGTGTTTCTTATCTCAGTAAATGACACAATCAAATATATTCCAAATAAGTCATTTCCCCTTTACTACTATCTGAATTTAGTCACCTTTATTTCTCCTCTGGATCATAATAATATTTTTCAAATGTTACTGATCTAAAACCCTCCAATTCATTCACCACAAGGGATCTTTTAAAAATACATAATATCAGCATTCTGTCTTCTGGATTGAAACAAACAGGCAAGCATAGTAACAAATAAAATATATCTAATGCCTTTTTATTAAACTAAAAATAAAATGCAAATTTCTTTACATGCCTTAGAAGCATAATCTAATTTCTAATTATTTCATAATCTCATAATTGATTCTTTTTTCTCAAACTTTAGATGCTACCATAAATTTCTTTCAGTGCTTCTAATGTTTTCTCTTCATTTCAAGAATTTCTTTGCATGAATTATTCCCTTTAAGTCATTCTTTACTGAGTCTTTGGTTAGTTGATTTATGCTCATTTTTCAAGTGTTAGGTTTCATTACTCTTTATCTTCTGTATCTTTTTAACATATCTTCATCTTCCTTCAACTCCAAGGGAGTCCCTTCAATTTAAATCCCTACCCATTTAATTAAATTTAGCTTTTGTTTTTATACATCATTAGAGTGCAAACTTTTTGGAGATAGAGAAGAATCATACCTCATTTACTTCTATAGTGAGTTTCCATATCTTATAGATTCTGACATTTACTTGGTTTTCAATACTTATAGAAGAATGCATATATGAATTAATGTAATATGCCCATGTACATCAATATAACTGTTTGTTCTCTATCTTCAAAATTGAATAACTGGCAATATATTCCCTAAACCTTCTTGTATGGTCACAAAAAAATCTTGGCCAACTGAATCAGTTAATAATAAATCATTATTATTTTAAACTGCTATGTTTTGAGGGGTTTTGTTACACAATAATATATAACTGATGTATATTAGGGTAAGTCTTATACAATGGGAATTTAAGAAACTTAAAGAATAAATCCTACAGTTGTACTGGCTTTAGGTTCTTCAACAAGTCTTAAATTTGACCTTACTGATATCAAGTTCTTTTTCTATAAAAACAGCCAATAAAACCTATACTATTGTGAATATTCTCACTGTCCTGATTTTGTGATAATCAGGGTAGGCTAAACATTTGCTATATTAGAAACCATGCATGTATCCCCAGACCTAGTTTTTCTCCCTAGGTCTGGTTTTTAGATTGCTGGTGATAAACCAAGCCTGATTTATTGTATCACCATGGAAAATAACTGTAACTCTAGGTATCTTTGGTCAGCCTTAAGAGATATAGCAGGGGGACTGATGTGGCTTGGGTGGTTGGGTGTCTGTCTCCCA